>CAXAQZ010000203.1:0-40000 GCA_963971145.1 Sussaba pulchella
TGGTGGAATGCATAAACATTTGAGTCATATACGTGGGATTGTGTAAATAAAGGATTATCCTGTGTAATAAATTCCCACGTTTTTTATAGTTAATTTTTTCCCGCAATTTAGTGATTTGTTAGGTAAAGAGTGTATATAGGGTGTATTAGGGTGGCTCGAAAAAAATTATTTTTCTTCTGATTCATTTTTAAGGTTCGACCACGATTTTGTAAGCTTTCCCATTTGATTAACATGAGAAGAACATCGAGTTACCATTAAAAAAATCATAGCTCTGCGAATTTTATAGCTACGACGATTCCGCAAGTTCCATTTGAAAGCTCTTTAAAAATTGCAAAATGGCATGCAGACCTTCGAAATCCGATTGCAAAAACATACCAACAAACTCCAAAAACCCATAAATAAAAATTCAATAAAAAAACTGCCATGAACGCGAAAATCCCAGCTCACATCGATAATAACTCCTACAACGACTCATCCCCAAACGTATGACCATCAATAATCGCATTCTCGTTGTAACGACCAAAAAAGGAATTAATCCAAATTTTATCTCGCCCCAAAACTCAACTAAAAACGGATCTTGTTATCAAAACGAATCAAAATAATTCAATTTCTCTTCTCATCACAGGAAAGAACCGAAACAAGAACACTGCCAACGTACATGGGGAAGCCGCGAGGATTGCCGGGATGATTTCTGGGCGGCTATACGTTCCAATTACGACTACATAATGGACACCGATCTTATAGATAGCTGCAAGGTAATCCGGATGAGCGCGATAAAATCCGGGTCTTCGTTGTTGGTAGGACTATCGTTTTTGCGGGTAACTCAAGCTTGTTTCGTCGCAGGAAGCCAATGGCGAACTCGTTTGGGACGAGGGGGATGTTTCTACCCTATCCTGGGGCTTGAAGGAAGTCAGTTGTCAATTTTCGGAACTTTACTCGTGGCTGGGCGTTCTTCAGGAGTTGGTCTATTCGAAGGAAGAAAATTTACTCGACAAAAGTCTTCGCGCTGTACGTAAAAAAAAAAGACAGAAACCAAAAATTACGATTAAATTACGAAAGCACATTTTTGTTATTTGTTGTAAACATAGAACACCTATTATAATTATAATTCCAAAATAATATAAAATAATAATAAAACGTAATATATTATTATTTTCATTATTATATTATTATTATAATAATTATTATAATTTTATAATTATAAAATAATATAATATATGGTCTATAATTATATTATATTATAATTTCAATTATAAAATAATATAATATATGATATATAATTATATTATATTATAATTTTATAATTATAAAATAATATAATATATGATATATAATTATATTATATTATAATTTCAATTATAATAATAATATAATAATAATAATAATATTATATTTTAATTTTATAATTATAAAATATAATATTATTAAATAATATAATAATTATAATAATTATAAATATAAATAATTAATAATAATAGATATATGATATATAATTATATTATATTATAATTTCAATTATAATAATAATATAATAATAATAATATTATATTATAATTATAAAATTATTATTATTATTATTATTATTATATAATATATAATTATATTATAATTATTATAATTATAATATGATAATATAATATATAATTATATTATTATTATTATTATTAATATTAAATTCATAATATAATACCGTTATAATTATAATATAATATATAATTATATTATAATTTTTATTATTATTATTATTATTATTATTATTATTATTATTATTATTATTATTATTATTATTATTATTATTATTATTATTATTATTATTATTATTATTATTATTATTATTATTATTATTATTATTATTAATCATTAATTATTAATTATTTTTCAAAGGCTCACATGGAGGAGCTGCGACGTAAGGCGTACAGAAGAAGATTGTTTAACGAGCAGGCTGGGAAACTCGTATCTCGCGCACCATCTCTGAAGGACGAAATAGCGTGGCGAGTCGATCATCTTAACGCCAAATGGGAACTCGTTGAACAAATAATGGCACCCGTCATGCAACCGACGTCCGATCGACAAGACATTTCCGCAGGTAAATATCGTCGTCACGGAGATCATAGAATGAAAAGAGCGACTTTGACGGATCCGATTGCAATGAATTCGACTGAAATCAGTTTGTTTGTGAACTTTTTACATCGAAATTGACCGAAATTACGCCAAAAAAAAGAATCCTTAGACTTAGATTATATTTTACCTTAAAGGGAAAAGACATTGTAACAAGCTGAAAAGTGCGGTAACTTTTGAGATTTTTTTTTAAAGACAATTTACTCGATTAGAAAATCGTTCGTTTTCGTACCCTGAAAGTGCATCGTGGTGTCGAATCGACTCAAGGTTTAAGAAAATTCAAAATGTCATCGTAAAGATATGGAAAAATTCATGAATGAAGCTCAACGTTTGTACTTTACGATGAAACTTTAAAATATACAGTTTCCGGAATTATTCATTATGAAAATAACAATTAACAAATGAATATTTACGCACTTTGTCGATGTAAGTACAAGATAAGAAAATTTATCAATGACTGGCTTTGATCCGCGACTTCGTCGTCGTTGATTTCGGATATAAACCGACGACCGAACCATAGACAGATTGCATTCAAGAATACTTTCGAGAAATCGTGGGGTACGAAATATCGCTACACACGTCTAAACACATAATTACAATAATCCTGACGTCCTAAAGCATTAAAAGCAAGTAAGGTGTGATTCTAGAATGGTTTTGGTGTCTTCCGGGACAATTATTAAGTCAGTTAAATTCGATGTATTCCGATGTTACATATTTAGTTTAATCTCGGTGTAATTACGATGTAAAAAGTTCACTGATTTACGATGCAATTTCAGTGTAATTTTTGTGTAAATTCGGTAAAAAATACTCTACACCCGAAATATACCGATTAATACCGAAAATCACGACCTTACCGATCGCGATCACGGCCTTACCGATCACGATCACGATCACGACCTTACCGATCGCGGTATTAAAAAATACCTACGTGACCAACGTTTGAAAAAGTTACTCTCTTATTCCATTTTCATTTTCGAATCTCCATACATTGCTGCTGCCGGGATTTTTCGATAAAAACCCCATGGGCTTCTTATTCCGTTTCACATTTTGAAGGTTTTCATTTTAAGCCTAAATAGAAGCCTCTTAATGGACGCTTTTTAACGGAAAGAGGCTTATTTTGAAAAAAATATTATGTATTCGATTAGAGTTTTTTTTTTTTAATTTTAAATATTGCCAAAATGAAACAGTATAAAGTGGACATGATTATTATAATTTGTAAACATTAAGATAGAAGAAAAATAAGAAACGAATTATAATTGCAAGTCGAGAATTATTTGAATTAGTAATTTTCATTCGAAAACGATGCGAAGAGCAATTCGAGTTAATTTTGGAAGAATTGTTGATGCACCCTGTTAAACGTACATAGGCTTCTATTTCGTAAACAAAATTGAAATATATACCCGGATGGATTTCTTAACGAAATAACCCGGAAAACTGATATCGTTGATCTGCAAAACTAACGAATTTTTGTACCGTTCCCATCAGATTTCGAGCACGAAGTTAAATGTTTGAGAAAATGGCTTCGCGAGATGGAATCGAGAATGCAGCCTCTGAGTTTTCGCGTAGACTGGACGAGATCCGAGCTCGAGGAGAAGGCTACGGAGCACATGGTGAGTCCTAAAATTATTTCTACAAGCGTACGAGATTATTCCTCGAGTTACATGGAAATCGTTATATCTCTTCACTCTCTGAACAAGGGTTGAAATAAAAGGTGGAGGGGTTTGTCTAGATGCAAACCTTTTACCGATACGCCTCTGATTAAGCAGCCTCTATTCAGTTTTTGTCCCGAGAGTCACTTTATGTATCGCCGAACAATCCTGCATTCATTAAACGAAAGAAATTGAATTGAATCATATTTATATTAAATAATTTGAATATTATAAATGACAATAGTACAATGAATTGCTAATATAATCACGATCAATGTTAATATTCATATTATTTAATTTATTTATTAACATATAAAAATATAATTTATATATGACATTATCATATTAATATTTAATTGTATGATATAGAAATAATATGTAGACATACATTACATATATCATTCAAAAAATCCATAATGTATATATGTCACTATACTTTATATATTTATTATATAATATTCATATCATTGAAACGGAAATAATTGGATTAAATTATATTTATATTGAATAATTTTATCAATGATAATAGTATAATAAATTGCTAATATACTCACAATTAATATTCATATCATTCAATTTATTTATTAACGTATAAAAATTTAATATATATTCGACATCATCATATCAATAGATAATTGTATAATAGAGAAATAATATGTAGACAATTATACATTGCATATATCATTTAAAAAATATATAATGTATATATGTTGCTCTACATTATATATTTATTATATAATATTCATATAATTAAAAATATAAATACGAATATATATTACTTCTACTATTTTATATCAATACAAATATTATTATATTCCACCTATTTTCGTCTTATCGAACGAATGTTCGGTTGTTCGGCGTTGAACAGAAGAAACACTCGAAACAATACTCATAATTATCATATCATTACATTTTTACAACCATAAAATATCCATCATCCCATTATATCAAATTGAACGAAAAAACATAAATCGTCGAACAAACAAGCACCAAAGAGCCGACTTACGAGCCGTATTACGACAGTCGATGACATTATTTCCAGCACAATGAGAGTTATTCGATATCCAACTCGGCTCCATACGTGCTCAATGAATTATCACGAAATTACTATCCGTTTCCGACAATTTTTTTTCCTTCTTTTCATTTTTTTTTCTTCTCTTTTACAACCTATCCCGGTCACCGTGCATTAAGTGCACATCGTGAAAGTTGCACGAAGCGTGTTTCGCAGGGCGAGGCCGCAACATTCGCCCATTCGCCCATTCGCCCCTCGCGAACCGAACAATACTCGGTTCTCTTGCCTATAAACCGTCCGTGGAGGCGCCTTTGGTGCCGCGCAGCGTCGGAAACTGTGTGTAATAATACGTGAAACGAACATTAGAACGCTAATGCGAACGTAGATCAACGAAGAAAGCGCGCGTTTTAACGGCAACGTTACAGTCGAGTCTTCAGTCTCGAATCTCTTTCACCGTAATACTCGCTAACTTACCTACGCCAACGCTGCTTCAACGGTTCGAAAAAAAGTTTTCCTTGTTGAGAATACTTCGGGCAAAATCGATGACGGTGTTTGGTTTTAGGGTTTGGAGACAAAATCGAGTTGGGAGGTTTTTTTCGGGAAATGGGATGGAATTGAATTTTTGTAATTTGGATTGCAGGCAGCGTTTTTGGAGACAGGGTGGCTGAAAATTGCTCATGCTGGGAGGAATAAACGAGATTAATCTGAGGAAATGAGTGAACTGTTTTTTTGTTTTAAAATCTGGACTCAATTTAGATTTTTTTGTAGGTTTTTTTTTGAAATTTTTTATCGGTGGAATAATATTTCGTTATTTGAGAATGGATGTTAATTATTAATTGTCTCGCTTCGGTAGATAAAACCAGATGAGTTCGTGATTTGTAAGCAAAACCTGATAAGTAAAACAGAGTTTTTTTTAAACGGGTTATTTCTAGTTGTTTGCGGGAAAATTTGAGGATTTTCATGATTTTTTTGGCCACGTTAACATAATTTTATTAGGATACACTATACAGTATCAATTGCAATATATATTGAGGTACTTGTATTATTTTTTTCGTGGAAAAACGTTCAATTTTGGGGGAACTATTACCGTTGTCCCAAAACACTTTTTTTTTAAGATCACTGCGGTGATGACTCTGAAACGGCTCATCTGAAATTAAAAAACCAAAAAGATTTCGGTAGTTCAATATCAAACGCAGTTCGTGAAGGAAGGGCTAAGTAAAATTTTTATCTTCAAAAGAATATTAATTTTTCCGAAAAGTTCAATTTTTACGATTTCAAAAATTAGGTTTTTGACCTATAAAGATATAAATTTTGGTTCAAATGAAAATTCCTTTGTTCACGAACTAGCCATGATAATTAAAAACAATCTCTTGAAAGAAATAAATCGATCGGTCGAATTGCCGTCAAGAAATCGTACTCACCGCAACAGCATTAAAAAAAAAGAAAAACATGACTCTGAGATAATCACGTTTGAAGTTTTGAGTCTAGATTTTTCGCGGATAAAATTAATGTTGTCGTACTTACATAGTGCTCAGATACTTATAAATTTCAAGATAATGTACTAATGTAGGTTATTGACTTTGAGAAAAAGCCAGGAAAAAATCTATTTGTTCCACCCAAAAAAAACTAGATATAACCCCTTAATCCAGAAAATTACAGACTATTCTAATTTTACGGAATGCCATCTTGAATAGTACCTAAAACTAAGTGTAGCAACCTGATAATTATTATTTTTGCAATCGATTTGTCGGCTGTGAAAAATCGTTCGCAACGTAAAATCTTTGTTTCTCGAAAACTTTTTTTAATCGACTTGTTCGGTTTTCATTCCAAGCCACGAAGTTATGAAAGGCGCGATAAAAAAAAATCTTGAAAACACGAAGTCGAGAGGTGTGTCACGTTTGAATAAATTGATTAAGGACGATGAAACTCCACGCTACGCGGGTTGAGAACTTTGAATAACCAGTTGAAGCCTTATGGCGAAGTAGCGATTTTCCAAACCTACGAGAATAGATGGCAAAGATTGTTTGCGTTTCCGTTCGCGACCCCGAGATTATTTTCAGATCGTCCGGTTTGTGCTCCGCGTCTATATCTATTTTGAGATTATATCGATACGCCCCCGCATTTTGAGCCAAAGTTAACGAAAGTACTTTCGAAATTCGAATAGAAATGCTCGTTTGATCTTTCTTTATCATTTTTTTTACTGATGGATGAATAATCTGTTGTTATTTTTTAAACTATGAGGAAAAACATTGAGCATTGATATCATATTATTGTATAATGTAACATCAATATCGTAACCTGTTTATATATATTTATTATTAATATAATAATTTTATTATGTTATTTCTGAGTTTCCACACTTTTTTTTCTTTAAAAAAATTCGGGTGAAATTCAGAGTTGCTTCTTGAAATATATACAACACGATTTTATGTTTATTAGCGTCAATTGTTAAAAACTTTTATGATAAATAAATAGCAAATAAATAAATAAACGAAAATGAAAATTAAGATTTGAGGAAAAAATGAGTAAAACTGAAATTGGTTCGAAAATTCATAATTTTGCAACAAATAAATTTGAAAAAAAATCGTTTTATCGCATGATTTTGAACCTTAGATTATGATTTTCAAAAAAAATATAGCCTTATTCGCGTTAGCTTCGAAAAGTTGAATTATTCGAAGACATGAAAAATGAGAATATTCTCCATCGATTTGGGCTGCTTATTTCCTAGAAAAAACGAGATATCAAACGTTAACCCATAGTCATGGTAAAAAAACACAGAGGAATGCACTCAAAACCATTTAATTAACAAAATACGGTCCAGTAATGTAAACTTATCGTAAACAAGCGTTGACGCTTCTTCCAAGCAGGATCTATTGGTTCAGATTCTCGATAAGCACTTTCAAACCTTTCCTTTCACTGTAAAATTGTTCAAAATTACATGAGAACTTTTTATTCCTTATTCAAATACCATAAAATCCAAGATAAAACAAAAAGCAATGAATATTCACTAATTCGTGAAAAACACAAGTTCTATTTATGTCACAGTACGCCATACTCTTAACGCCCATTGCTCAAAAGTTAATTAACAAATCGCCGCGTCACTCACAGGATCTAACCCTATAACTACCTGCATTTTTTTAGATCGGTAGATTAAAATTCTATCTTTTTCCATAAACAAGATATTCGAGTTTGAAAAATCGTATATACCTCTAAAAAAAACGTGCCTGTAAGCGGGGGGCTACCATCAATTGTTTTTTTTTGCTTGATTTCTTCTACCCATGCGCTCACCCGTTGATAACAGCATTAATACAATCCAGCGGGAGCCCATGTGCTTGCCTTCAATCGAATTCAATGATATATCCACGATCCACTCGCTGTTTATAAAACATTTCGTGCGTGACACGAGTTATCAATCCACGACATAAAGCCGTGCCCGCATCCGGAATTATCGCGGTCGGTGAGCATCCAGCATCTCGTCGGCAAAATCAATTACACGAGAGAAGAATGGAATAATTTCGATTCAATGGAATATGATGGTTTCTTTCTGCGGTTTGTTTCTTGGAGGCAAAACCGAATAAGTTCATAGAAAGAATTTTCGAGGAAATAACGAGTTTTACTCTGCGAACGCTCTGCCACTGCGGAAAAATCCATTACAAAAATAATAATTATTGAGTTGCACTTAGTTTTTGGTATTGTTCGAGGTAGCTTCCGGTAAAATTTAAATAGTCTGTTGTTTATGTATAAAAAAGCGGTTGGACTTATATGGTTTAGCCTACAAATCATGGATTTATCTGGTTTTGCCTACTATTGTGAGACAATTAATAATTTATATACGATGTCAAATGATGTCAATTCTGTTTTACTGATAGAATATTTACGGAAAATATTGCAAAAAAATGTAAATTGAGCGGTGTTGATTTTTTAAAAGGAAAAACGGTGGAACTATTCGATTTGTACGACAAAATAGACTAATTTGGTTGGCTTAATCTCGATTATTTCTTCGTGTAATGGACAACTTTCAGCAGCTCCATGTTTAAAAAACGGCCAAGACCAAGTGCTGGGCCCGCACATAATAAGATTCTGTAACCATTCTCACTTATTTAGATAAAGAGATGTTACTACATTTTTTACGAACTACTTTTGCTACAGCGTTCGCCGCAATTTTGATTAAATGTACTAATTAAGACCTGCATTCTGGAGTTTTGCAAATTTTTTCGCATTAATAGATCACATATTAAGGTGAAGGTTTCCTAATAACTACTTTGAAAAGAAATATTGTATCTCTCATTGAAGTTTTAAAATGATAAGCTTCTAGGACATTATTTGTCACATTTCAGAAGCCTCATTAAAAGTCACCTTACTCAATAGGGTGCGTAAAAAAATATCTCGTACAGTTTCCAATCAACAAAAGGGGGAGGGGGCGTTAAAAATGTTTTTCCCCTCTAAAATCTTAGGATTTCTGTTTCTAGATCATAAATCTACGTTCATCCACCAAATCTCATCTCAATAAGTAAATAAATTCAAAAAAATATGAAAAGACCCTAACATACAGACAGACAGCCATACGGTCAGCCCGACCAAAACCATAACGCTTTCTAAACTCCTCCGAAACCCTATAACCAATTTTTACACTTCAAATTACAAAACCCCACGATTCAACCTCATTTCTCCCCCAAAATTCCACTCATTCAATTCCGCCTACAAGACCCAGATCAATCCGAATAAAAAATCCAACGCCACGAACAAGTCATCGGAGCTCGTCTCCTCGAGGGTTCGCTCTTTTTGTTCGCTTGTGATTTATAAAAGTGGCTCGGCGCGGTTGTCCGTCTGGTTCGCCGGGTTATACGCGAACGCGCTATTATCGCGTTCATAACTCTGCAAAAGGCGAGTCGGTGAGTATAACTAACGCATCCGCGGATCTCTCGACGGGTGGGCAACGGTAGTTGCAAACATCTGGGCCATGCCGAGACGTCGGCGGCGGCGGTGGCTAATTGTTTACCGAGAAACCACCAGGCGTACGCTCGTGCGATCCGACGTGAACGCTTGGAAGCGGGTAGAAGTTACTTTTCGTCCCGGTTGTCGTCCAGGACGATGACGACGCCCGCCGAGGAGTCCGCGAGCCCCGACGCGAGCTCCGCTTTATGGGTACCGCTATATCCTCGCGGTGATGAATCTTCATTCACTTTGGTTGTGGGTCAACGCGACGGCTTCAACGTTTATCATGCGTTCGATGCTGCGAATTTGATTGATTCACGCGAATTAACGTTTCGGCGGTTGTTTGTTGACGATCGTGGTTGCCTATTCGACTGTGTTGGGGAGACCATTTTTTTTTCTTGGATTGCATGGGGTTTATAGCTAGTGGTTGGCGTAAGAAGAATTTTACCGAAGAACACACGCGAAAATGTTGTTTTTTGGCCCGTCGCAATTTTTTTTTGGCCCTTTTACATTTGAATAACATTGGAAAAATATATTTTTCGATTCTTTCACCGCGTAAGCCAATAAAAACTATTGGTATCTGAGTCCAAATTACACTATTTTCTAGGGAATTGAATTTCCTTAAAAAAAGTATTGGAGCTTCAAGTGAAAAAAATTAATATCTCTAAGACATACAGGCATTTTAAACCCAATTTTTCACAAAAAATCGTCTTCAAACGAGTTTCACAGCCAAACTCTTCGTTCTACACGAAATATGTACCGATACATTTTAGAGACAATTTAATTCTCTACAAGAAAGGTATCCAGTAAGAATAGCCTTAATCCAATAACTCACAAGTCACAACTCCTTAAAAAGTTCATTATATGAGGAAAAAAATAATTTTAATAATTAATTTTCCTCATGTAATGAACCTCTGACCTAACTAAACTTTAAGACAAGAATTGTCGCGACAGTCTTTGCCTAGAACTAATATTAATTTTTAAGTATAGAGATGGAACATTTAGAAAATAAAAAAATCGACTAAATTATGAAAAGAATTCTAATTAATTAATAGCTCGCTGCTTCGAATTTATTTCTCACGAAATTCATTCTTATCTCCTCTGGTACTCTCAAAGCTCTTTAAACGCGAAATCATCCACTCAATAATATTTCCCGTTAAGTACCGTCGAGAGTTTTTCACGGACTCCCGGATCTAAAATGAAAATCGAAACGCTTCGTACGATCTCACATAAAAATCTAACCTGCCTTTCTCGAATATAAATCTCGGACTGGTGTTGGAAAATAAAAGAGAAGCTTCGATGAAATTCCGTCCACGGTTGTCCGTCGATGAAAACGGAAAGCCATTATTGACATCGTGCGGAGCGCGATAGATAACGTCATTCCTTTGATTTATACGCCTCCGTCGATGTGTTGGTAGCGACAACCGTAATGGACCACGAAGCGATGATCCGTTTTATTCGGATTCACGTAGAGAACGGTATTTTTTTTTATGGTTTATAACGGGGTGTTGCACCGTAGAATTTTTTTTTTTCGATATAGCTGGAACTTGTATTGTGATCCGGAGAATGCAACCTAGTTCGTGAACGCTTGCTATCTCGATCCGAATCGTATCAGACAATTTTACGGCAAATTAAAATTGGAAGCCCCGTTTATATAGCGGGTGGTCCGTGGAACTTGCACACTTGTATAACTGAAGTATGTGTAAAGTATGCATCTTATGGGAAAATGTATATAAAATTTGTACGGTTTTAGAAGATCGTATTTTTACATAATGCATAATTTTTTGGATTGGTCGATTCTCTTTGGAAACATTCATACTAGTTACCGTCCAATGATGATAATAATGATAACAATAATTAATTAGTATGCTAATAATAATCGATAATAATTATTATTATCATTGCTCATTAATTATTGCGTAGAATTTTTTTAGAAGACAGGAATAATAATAGTACCTATTATTATTATTATTATTATTATTATTATTATGGATTAATTATTAGCATACTGATCAATCATTGTTATTATTATTATTATTTCTGTCTTCTAAAAAAAATCTATAATAATAATAATGATTAATATTATTATTATATAAAATATAATAATAATAACAATTATTATTATTATTATTATTATTATTATTATTATTATTATAACAATTATTATTATTATTATTATTATTATTATTATTATAATTATATAATATAATAATTATTATAATAAATAATAATAATATAATAATAATAATAATTATTATTAATATTGTTATTCAAATTGGAATAATAATAATAATAATAATAATCATTGTTATTATTATTATTATTATTTTTAAATTAAATTGAAATTGAAATAATAATAATAATAATAATAATAATTATTATTATTATTTCAATTTTAATTTTCCGTAAAATTGCTGATACGATTATTATTATTTTATTATTATTATTCATTATAGGTATCTATTTTATTTTATTCAAAGCCCAATTTCTAATAAGCTACACAAAAACACGGACCAACCGCTCTGAGCGGACATTTCGAGGAAGCAAACGTATTCGTAGCACCGCGCGGCTAATCGTTGATCAACGAACAATCAATTAGCCCAGAATCCTAGAGCGATAATTACCACCCGAGACGAAAATTAGCGTTCTTCGACATTGTGAACGAAGCAACGACTCGAACGATCCACTAAAACGCACCTTTCGCGAGTCTCGCCGCACCTGCCGCCAATCGGGCCAAAGTGCAAAGTCTCGGCGAGTCCGGTCAATCGCAATGAATCTCCACCTCGGGACGAGAGATTATCATCGTTATTTGCGACACGTGAGTCCCAGATACACGCTCGAAACTAACACGGAGAGAGCGCTTAGAACCCCGACGTTATTTCGACCGATGTTGCCGATTCGAAATACGATACAATGCGTCGTTGCAAATCGTTGGTTCGCCAGGGCTGAATGACGGGTATACACGTGGATTTTGCACGGGATGTGTGTTAATTACAGTCGAACCCGGTTGTTAGGACTCCGGGACTCGGTGCGAAGACCGTCTTCGAACAGTGCTGGGGAACACAATTCTAGACACCGGTTTTGCCGGTCGTTAATATCGTCGCGGAGACGTGCATATATAAATTTTCCCGGTGTTGTATCGTCGATGTTGGAGCTTGTACTTATGACAGTACACACTCGTACGTGTACCGAGTGTCTGGATGGAATTACACGGAACGTGTGTGACGCAATGCGCGCGCGCGCACACGCGTGTGTCCTTCTCGAACTCTTGGTCACGAGTCTAACAGCGTAATGTCTGCTTTTAACTCCGTGCGAGATTTAACTCCTCCCCCCCCCCCCCCCCCCATCTTTTTTTCTCGGCTCTGGCTTCGCGTATCGGAAGATCGGCTGGGAGGATAATTGCTCGACGGGTCATCCGAGGGTTTTAATGACAGGCGACGCGTTTTGTCGGGGCTAAGATGGAGTTTCGACTTTAAACTTGAAACTCCGAATTGCCAGTGACATTGATTATGTGGGGTTTGTGCTTGTGGAGAGTTACGGGGGAAATTATGATTATCGTAGATTGAGATGATGACACATATTTTTTTTTTGCAAGTACGATTTTTAGGGAAGGTTCGTGGAGTTCGGTGGAATTTGATAACGGTCGCAGAGGGTGAGTTTGATGTAGGGGTTGTGGACTGAATTGGTGTTTTAGTTATTTTGAAGTGTGAAGACGTCGGAGTATTTTTTAAGTCTTTGAGAGTTACGAGCAATTAGGGGTTCTTATATTATATATTATATTATATGATATAAATATATTATTATATATTTATTATGATGAGGATTATTTATTATGTTTTCACTATATGTTATTATAGTGGAAAAATAAATGACGAAAGAGTGATTTTTTGCTACGAACATATTTGGATGTTTCTTGAAATTTAGATATTTTCCTTGTGTTCAGGTTGAGCTCCAAAAAAGGGTTTTTGTTTTTTTTTAATGTAAAAAACGCTAAAGTATCCTCTAAGTATTCGGAAATTGGAACAATTACTGTTCTTCAAAAATTATAATTTCAACGTGGAAAACAAATTTCTCCCCAGAGAAATATCCACAAATTGCCATTATTTTGCAAAAATACTAACAACTTCTCCATATTTTAATATTTTCCGAAAATATTTAAGGTATATACGGTTGACATACCGCACTTTGATATAAAAATCGTCCCGATAGTTCCCGCTTCAAAAACAATATTAATTTTGAACTCCAGAGGCGAAAAATGTCGAAAAGAAGTCGACTAAAATTACAAAAGAACGCGAATTATTCCACCTATTCATGCAAATTTCATGGATCCAGGGAAATCTCGTGGGGTCATCTGGACCCCAAGTGTCCACGGAGGGACAATGTACATCATTTTTAATAATTTTTCAATTCTCATTATATCCAGTCCAATAAATTCGCTTTTTGCGTTCGAACGGTGACGACGAAATCGATGAGAATAGATAATACACTGTTAACGCGAGAGATATCGTTGCCCGATAAGAATCCGATGTGCATGCTACTCGGTCGATCGATCGATTCCACGTCGCTCGCGCGATTGCATAAGAACTCTGGGCTTCTTTCGTGCGTGCTAGACTTGGGTTGGGTTGGCTTACCGATACCCGGACGCTCGATGCTACGTAGCGAGGCAGAAGAGTGAAAGTCAGAGACTCCGCTAGCGGGCAATTCCTACGGAGGCGAACGAGAGATGCTGCGTGACTCACAGAGAGAAAAAGAGAAATACAAAAAGAGAGAGACATAGAGAGAGAGAGAGAGAAAAAGAGAGAGAGACAGGGAGACGAAGGCGAGAGAGAAAGAAGGAGGAGAACACAATGGGTGTAGAGGAATCCGTTGAAGGATCGGGCTTGTGTGTGCCCTGTCGTCCCGCATACACTAGAAGATAGTGAGATGGAGAGAAAGATAACCAATTGAAACAATTACTGCAGCTGCGAGAGTGCTACATGTTGTAACGTGGCGAGTTGCGAGAGACAGGGGGAAGATGAGATCGTCATACGGTAGATCGCGCGTACTTATTTATTTATTTATTCATTTATTCGCTTATTTTTTTGACGATTGAAAGTTGGAGATAAATCTGTTGTAACTGGAACGTCGACCACAATTACGCAACCCAAGTGGGGAAAAATATATGTGGAGTTTACGAAGAATATGTATGGTTACATTGGGAAATTGGGCATTTAGAATTAGTATACGGATTGAATCGGTAAAGGACTCGGATGGAATTGATCGAACGATATTCAGTTATTTGTGAGGAAGGTATTTATATATTTAGGGTCGTAGGGAAATGCAGCGAGCGGGAATTGATCGATGCAATAACGTCTGCAATGTTTGATTGATAAGATACGAGTGATAAGCTTTATCAATACGAAAAGATATTGTATAGATTAAATGACATCTTTATTTTGTGAAAAAATGTTATCCATAATTTTTTTTTAGATGGAGACATACAAAAATAGCGGTTGGGTGTAATTACAATTTTGAATAGCTTCGAAGTACGTCGTAGGTCTTAATAACAAAATGATGAATGAACCTTCAAAAAACGACCAAAAATATTCGTGTAGTCGCAATAACGTTTACGCGTAAAATAAAAAAAATGGTAAAATTACATTTTTTCAATCTTTTATATTAAATTTTCGTTCTTAAATTAATGATAAGAAAACTCACAGAACTCGAAAAATATATATGTCTTGTGATATTTTCTCAGCTTTCCGACAAAGTGATTGAAAAAGTTGCCAAAATTTAAGCAACGGCCGGAAAAAAACATTTTTACGTTCCTTTTTCGATTTTATTACATTTTCGCGGGCCGAAATGAAAAACTAATATTTTTTTTCGAAAAGCTAAGACAATTTCACATCAAGATTAGATTTTTAATTCAGTTTCTCAACAGCATAAGCATGTGAAAATATATTTAAGAAAAGAAGAGAAATCGAAGAAACGCAAAATACCTCAATTGACAGCTGCCAAAAATAATAGAAAAATATGACTGAAACAATGTGGGAATTTTTTTCTAACCTGAACTTCAAGCTGTGTACAAATCATGAAAATCCCAGATAGTAAAGCTCAATATATATATTTTTTATGTATCAATATAATTGTTCTAACTTGGCAATAGATTTCCCGATCTCGGAGATTACAAATATTCCGTCGCCACTTTCAACTTTTCTTTCCGCACAAATTGATAAGATTAATGCTCGAAACCGAGATATCCCACAAACCTATGTTCCACTTCTCCGTCGTCGCCATAAGTCATTCGCGCGAGTTGCATTGTACGATAGTGAATTTACGAGAGACATAACTGCTCCTTCTTTGCTATCTTTCGCAACTCGTCGCGGGGCTTCGACGAAGCACACGCACGACTGACGGCTATGAGTTAAATTCGAAACGATCGGACGTATGGCGAAAGTCGACAGGCGAGGATCGGCACAATGACCGACGATCAGTACTCGCCGACCAAGTACCGATAGGAGGTTCCTGTCGGGCAATGAAAGTACAGTAGGTCTTCTATTATCGGTGACCCCAAATTGATCCCTCGCGACGACCCGAAAGAAGATTAGAACTAAACGTTTGCGAAAGAGTTGGTCGATCTTTGCGTTTAGATGTGCTTTTAAGGCCGGGAGACAGGATCGTAATATTTCTACCGAATTGACCCTCTGTACGCTGTTTTTTTGGTGACAGCATCGATATACTGACCCCAATAAGTCCGTTCAATGTTTTTTTCATTTATTATTTTATTATTGAAAAAGGATTCAAAAGTCTGGAAAAATGCTGGAATACTTTTCAAAGGTTTTACTTTTGTGGTCCGATAGGTTTTTTAACGTAATTTATTGAAAAATCATTTTGCTGTGAATATTTAGACTGAGCGCAATCGACAGAAATAACATTTTAGATTGGTCGCCAAAAAGTCCGATTGATGTTTGTTAAATGTTAAAATCAGCCAATAAAACTGGAAGAATCTTGGAATACTTCTTAAGGGGTCTATTTTATGTTCGTTGAGGTTTTTCGAGGCATTTACGAAAAATATATTTCGCTATAACTATTTTGATTAAACACAATCGACGAAAAGAATAGATTTTCGGTTATTTTCCAACAAGGGTGGGATTATCGACGGAGGATTAATTTTTGCAAGGCAACGAGAGAGGAAGTTGGATCAACCACAAATGGAAATAGCTTGGAATCCCGAAGAATTTATTCGTTTGCGGAACGAATGCTGGCAAACGTTGAAAACGGCTTGTCAAGCGGTCGAGATAAGAAAGTACGAAGTTTCTTCGTGGTCGTCTTCGGGCGCGAGGCGATTTTGCTGCATGTGCGCCGTTTGTATACAGAAAAAGAGGAAGAACAAGAAGACTGTGTAAGGAGAAGGCCGGGGCCGGTTGTAACATTTTTTGCAACAACTTAAATATCTTTCGATTTGACGAATATGTTCACAATCTCTTTACGACATCTTGTTTGTTAGTTATTCTACTAATTTTGAAAATTTTTATGACTTGCAATCAGTGGAAAATAGAAAGTTATTGGACTTTTCGTTGTCTCCGGCGAAGCGTTACTTTTTATCCGGCTTCGGAGTCGAAAGTAACAGTGCCGGGGCGAGTTGAAACACTTTATTATAAAGGAATTCTAATCAAGAAAATCGTATAACAATTCTCGTTCCAGCCGAGAAAAACATTTTACAGTTCAGAACAAAACGTTTATTTGTTAAATGATTTATACTTCTCTGCAAAGATAATGGAAATTGAATAATAATTATTTTTGGAAAAATTAAATCTGTCGCGTGCCGAAAAAACAAACACTTTTACATGTTATAATACATTTGTTCATCGTAGTCTCTGAAGTTCAATCAACGATAGAAATCTTTAATCATATTATTATTGATATCCGACTTTTTCTACTCGTGGACCGATTTCGCACCACTTTCATAAAACTTTAGCGATCTCTTCTCGCGGTTACGTTTCTCGTATAGTTCCGCAACCTCAAAGAATGAAAGAAATACCACAAACAAGCATACTAAAAATATTGCGACCACAAATAATCATTCAGTTGTCTCAAGCGATTATTTGTTGTTAACAATTTTATCACTTGACCCAAGCCATTGTTACTTTCCACCCAAAACTTTCTATTTAGCGTTTTTTTGCAAATAATCTGAGCAATTAAATGAATACATAGCAAAATGTATGTGAAAATAATCTGTTATCTGGATGACAATCGAAAAAATTCCAATTCACGTTAAAACCATCAATATTTCCTCCCCCGTACAATAGATAACCGTGCTGTTACAACCAACCCCCGTCACTTCTCGCCCCGGTCACCCCAGCATCTTCCGTGCTCTCTCGCACCCGGCCTTGACTGCGATGACCCCCACAGAGGCATAACACAGCGTCTTGCCTCGGTCTCGCTGCATCTCCCCTCGTAACGACGATGCTAACGTCGCTACCGATGCGGCCGGACTGTTCGAACCCACCGACACGAACGGTTTGCACCACCCGCGTCGAGACGCGAATGCAGCGCGCCGAACGACATCAACGAGACGTGGAATCGCGGAAAGATCAACGGAACGAGAGAAAGACGAGTCGGAAGAGCATCGGCATCCGTGAAAGAAGAGAGGGAGGGGGAGGGACGTAGTCAGACCGAGTCTTTGGATCTCTTCTCCGTGTCTCGTTGAGGTTCCGACGGTTTCCAACGGAGCAAAAGTTGGCCTGTCGTTGAATATCGTTCGAGATATAAACGAGACATCGGTTAACCGGCAACGACGTTCCAAGCCGAACTCCGATATCGAACGGAGTTGAGAAGTCGAGTCGTAGACGGGGTTTGGAGTTAGAGAAGATATAGTCGGGAACAACCCGAGAATTCTTCTTTCTGACGACGAAAAGATGGTGATGCCGCATCGCAGACTCCCGGCAACAACTGAAACGTGGACGGTTTTTTTTTTCTCTTCTTCTTCATTCGTTCTTTCTTTTTCTTTTTTTGTAAATATATTTTTTTTTTTCATCGGCGTTTCTGTACTCGTTTTGCCGGCGAGCAAAACGCGACGAGACGGTTGCGTTACGCTACTGTGAGATCCGGGCGAAGAACGCGCACGAGGTCTGGATGAGACCGGAGTCTGTGTGTGGACCAGCTCCGGGATGTATACAACGAGCACATGCTAAACTGACTCGCTGGTCGTCTCTTTGCGGCTCGGTGCAATCGCCCCCGAGCATCTTTGGCTTCACTCGTGTGTGTGTGGGTTTTTTTTTTGCGTTTTTGTTCGAACTCTGGGAGTTTGAACGTGTGTTTGAGAGACGTTGGGAGAACGAGGGGAAGTAATGGCGGCGTTGAGAGGAGTTGAGATGAGCGAGAAGGGGTCTTGGTTATCGGATCGGGGATTCTTGAGAGAGGTTATGAGCAATTTTACGGGTGATGGGGAGAGTATGTTTGATTTGAGAGGCCTTGACGGAATTTGGGATTTGAAGTTCGGATGGGCGCTGAGTGGCAAAGTGGTCGGACGGGGGAAATTGGTTCATTTGATATTACGAGTTATTCAATATTATTATTTTATATTTTTATTTATTATATTTGTGTGTGGTCGGAATTTTAGGTTGTGGGATGAAATATGGTCGAAGGGAGTATGATGAGAGGCTGTAATATTGGAGAAAGTAGAATAAGTCTACTCAGTAAATGTCATGAATATAATGTGAATAAATGAACCCTCAATTATCACACTTCGGTGGAATTTCGTAACGTAGAAGTTGTGCTCTCAGTTAAAGTTTGTGTTATTTCGGAATGTAACAAACACTGGATTTTTCTTTGAGTTTTTCAAGAATTAGCAACGATTGGTTTTCTTTCAATCATGATTTAAATAGAAAAGAAATAACCTAAAGTTAAAAAATTGACATTTTTACAAAAATAATAGCTTCGTCAAATTTAAATATTTTTTCTTAACATTTCAAATATTTAATGTCGAGATATCATACTTTGAGATGATAATTGTCGCGATAGCGTCCGCTTTTTAACAAATATTCATTTTAATGTATAAACATTTCCAACAAAGAAAAGTCAAACTAAGTTATATAAAAAATTCGAATAATTGTTATTATCTCTGCAAATTTCAAACAAATTAAATCGCAGAAGGCGATGAGGCTTAAACAAGTACATTTGGTCATTTCTTCGACTAATATATTCCCCAGTCGAAACCACGTTCCACAAAAATCATCGTGACGATATAAAAATGTCGTTAATTGATAAATCAATTCGACCACAATACGCGAATAATTGGTCGAATAAAGAGCACTCAAACTCCGGTTACAGAAACTATCGCCCATGTGTGCACACGCAGATGGACGATCTTGACGAGAATCCTCACCCCCTTGGATTCCACAGCGTGTGAAACCCGAAAAAAAGACGTCGTTCTGGAATATGCGTTAGAGTATTAGTCCGTAAACGAGATCCGTGGTACTGGAGCCGATTCAAGTATAAGAATATCTTCTTCCGCTGGATTGCCATCCAAGCGTCTGCTAATGGTTCTAGTTCGATGGGCGATGGCTTCTTTGGAAAGTTGTCTATGACGGAGTTTGAGCGAGAATAGCGTATCGTACTACGGTTTACGTGTATGGTTGTCGTTGTTTTTTTCTTTCTTTTCTTCGTCTTTTTTTTTGTATCGTAATCCGGACATGCGGCAGTGTGGAACAAGTCTCTCATTGGAAACAAGTGACTCCAGATTCCGTCAACTGTCGGGTTTTTTTTTTGTTCATTTTTTTCCGCCGTTGGTACGAGCACGGTGATTATCTCAGCAAACTGGAGTTCACGGCCGTAATTGAACATCTAGGGTAGTCGATCTTGATGCGGAAAGTCCGTTAATATACCGAACTAGTAGGTCATCGTTCGAACGCGTTTGATTCATCAAACGATAATCAGATTCTTCGATTTATAATGATTGACCAGTTCGCGAACGTGGAAGAGATATCTCGCGTACTCTTATCGCGAACGTTTATTGGTTTAGCGATTGAATATTCGGCTGATTTACATTTTTCGCGAGATATTTCGCGATCCCAATTAATATTTATACGTGTCAATTGATATTATTGACTATATATATATCGCGTCCGGGTACTTTCAATTTTTTAATGCTGTTTTATACATAACATCATGTTTCGAAATATTTAATGCAGATCGAAAATATAATTAACGTTAAAAATTGTGTAAAAGGTGACATGTTTAATTTTGTCACTAAACCATACGGATAGATTTGATTTTTAATTACTCCGTCCATAACTCCGAAAATTACTAATATAAATAAACCTCAACTTGCAATTATTATTTGTCACCAATTTATCTTGTATATTTATCATTTTTAAGATGATAACAATAATTTTTAATTTTGTACTGTTCTATTGTTGCAATATTTTCAATGAAAATAACCTTTTATTAGGTAAATAAATATTATTTCCCATTAAACCTGTTACCCTTGAGATTCCCATAGGATTTTAGGTACAGCATAAGAACCTCCGAATGAATCACAAGCCCATGGGCTCTTTATCAGACAAACCCAATAAATATCGGTCCACGAAACACCTCAAAAGCTCCAAACATCCACCGCAATTCCGCAAACTATCTCGTCCGAACTCGCCCAAAGGATAAATAAAAACCCCCCCTCAAGCGACACTTCTCGATACTTTCCCATCGTCTTTCTCTTCGCCGATCGCCATAGATTTCCGCGAAATCGCGGTTTATCGTTCAGCCCGTGCGAACGATTCCGCGTGTTGTGTATAAATTCCCCCAACGAGATACGATTGAACGGTACGTTAAAATTGCACGAATACGCTTACATATCCCAGCACTCGCGGTACATATCACCTTCGAGCGATCTCGGCTATGAATTTTTATCCTTCGAGGCTAGAATCGCAACGCCACGAGCGATCTAAGCTGTTCGAAATCGAAGCTGGAGGTTGGGAATAAACGGAAATTTTAAAACACAACGTGTGCGCCCCTTCGAATCCATTGTGCACAGGTGACTCAAGGCTGTTGTTGTTGCTGCTGCTGCTGCGGCTGCTGGCTTTGGGCTGGAGTTTATTCTTTCCCTCGAAAGAAACTCAACGGCATCCAAAGTAAAAGCAACGGAGCGGCCATCGGGCTATTCGCGTGTGTTTCGAGTTAACGGGTGGAGGCAAACACTGTGTGGGTATGCCCATATAGTTTGGACGAGGGCCGTGTATGTGCGTGGACCGTACGAGCCCGGAGGAGGACAGGCAGTGCCAAAGATTCACGAATTCAACGAGACCCCGAACCGGGTTCTCGGCAACGGCGAAAAGGGCCGAAACCGTCTCTACGTTTCGTTATAACCCTGGCGATGTTTCAGGGTTATCCCGCGTGTGCGCGACTCGCCTTCGTCTGGTCCACCAATACCGAGACAAACTGTACCCTTATGGCTGTATAACGAACGGGAACTTCCTCAGCGGTCGCGACTTAATGTACCAAGAAACCGGGCCCCGCTTGGGCGAGATAACCTTACCGCACCCACGCCGATCGGGACTGCCCGTTGAACTGTTTCGGAGCTATGAGCTCTCTTCTTCTTTATTAATCTTACGACTCGTTTTGTCGGGATTGGGGCGTTACGACCCGAGTGAAACCGATGGGAGGAAGATTTTTTGAATTTTTACTGGCACAGATCCTTAACCCTTCGCGGTCAATCGGTCGTGAGAATATATTATATATTTTATTATAAAATATAATTTTATGAAAATGTATTTAAAATTGCCAGAGTTATGATTTTTTTGAGTAAAAAATGGTTTTTGTTTAAGCATTGTCTTCTTGCTGAGGCATTTTCGCCATTTTGAAAATTTGATAAAATTTTTTTGCCATGATATTCTCGTTCTGAAAGGTTCAAACTAATATCCTGCATTTTTGGGAGTCGTTTGGAATGATACTGGCAACGCGGTAATCGTTTGAACACGGCTGGGGTCATTGCGACCCCCTGTGACGGGCGCGTTATTTCCAGAACGTGTGACCTCGGAAGGTTAGTGTGAAGGTTTCCGCATTTTCTCGCTGTTCATTTGTTTATTGTTTGGTTTATAATAAATAAATTCCGAAAGCTTCGTGTTTGAAAATTTTATCGTAAAGTGGAAACCCTGAGCTTCATTCATGTATTTTTCCAGATTTTACCAACCAAATTAAATACCAACTTACGTCCAACATATCCTACATCCTAGAAAAAATAAGTAACCATCCTAAAAAGCTCCAATCTCAATCGTCTATAAACCCAAAAAAAAGTGTAATAAAGTTCCCTAGAAAAAGCGTAAATAACGTATAACAACGACCAATCTCGATTTTCATGCGATAACAATTTTTCAAAATCTCTATCGCCCGAGCAAAAAACCACCGCTCTCTCCCGAGTCTCGCTCAGATTCCCCGAGACCTTTTCCGATTACAAGGACGAAGGATCGAGCAAGGGATCCGAGCTCTCCCCGTATCCGATGCCCGGCAACGCAGCCATAGCCCACCTTGTTTTCTTCGTGGCCATCAAGCAGTTGGGTCCTCTCGCACCGACGATGAGCCGAGCGGAAGCTGGGACGCTTAGCTGTTGCGCCGGGATTGCCGAAGTCTCCGCATCTCTCTTCGTCTACTAGCGAGCCTCGAAACGTCGTTCTTCGGCAACGAACCGTCGCACAAACACCACACGCTTATCGCCAGAGCGGTATTACGCGCGCGTGTGTGCGCGCGTCCGTGTTTGTGTTCTCGGCGGGCAAAGCCGATGTTTGCCGAGTGGGGAGAACTTCGGATCGTTCTCGGGGGGGAACGCGGGTTCCACGGGTTCTACCGCCTCGACGATCTACCAGCCGGCAAGCCAGAGTTAGCCGTTCCACGGCCGTTGGTGGATCTACCGACGCAGCCGCTCGCGTTCCCGCCAATACAACGTCCTTAGTTTTCTTTATTTACTATTATTTCTTTCGTTTTCTTTCATTTATTCGTTTGTTTTCATTCCGGGGGGGGGGACTCCATTTTTTATCCAAACCAACGAAGTTTGCGCAATTCGAATTCGACAACGATCAAACACAAAACCGGATATCCCAACGGTTTCTTCCAAACCCCAAACGTGCGGACGACTTCGGTTCTTCATCGATGTCTCGGTTTGTCAACAGAGCCGGATATCAAGGACATAGGAAACACTCGCCTATTGGACAACACGATTGACCTTGCATCGATGGTGCGCGTCGCGGAATCGCGGCGTAATTGTCGCCCTTGGACAACCTTGAAATTGTGATAACTGTGGATAAACATTATAGCACGACGAATTCGACGAATCAATGGGTTTTCGTGGTTGATTTTGGATCGAAGATTGATACGATCGCGTTGACAAACGCGACTGTTGGGGACAAGAGTCGTGAAGAAGAGCTTTTCGTCGCGGGACTCGAGGGTCTGGCGAGGAGACGATGCCGGTCCGTGCGACGATGGCCGATGGCGCGAGTTTAGAATTCTAGATCTCATTCCGGGGCCGACTGCGTGTGCGCTTCGAGAAGATCTCTCTCTCACTCTCTTGGCGAGTGCGTGAAACTATACGGATCCCAGCAGCGTAGCCACAGCCAGAAACCATTTGGTTAGGTGCGTTTTCTCGGAAGCAACAGCGGCTTAACGTCCGTTCTCGTCGTCTTTTTCGTCGTCGTTTGCGTTTGGTTCCATCGCCGCAGACGCGTTTGCTCGGACCAGAGTGGGACAGCCACCGGCAAATTTCCCGTGTCTTCCGCGAAGAACGAGACCGAGGTTGTTCCTCCTCCGTATCTTCTCTTTCACGTACTCTTCTCGCTCGTAATCGCGCGAAATAACGCGGCGTTGGTGCTTCCGCGACTGATGCTGGTTCTGGTGCTGATTCTTCACGTAAAGGCGGTCTTTCCTATCCTCGTTGCTTTTTCCACGTCTTCTTCCCAATCCGGCCTGAAGAACTTTTTCTTCGACATCCACGCGGTTGCCTTTTTGTCTTGAATTTATTTCTTCATCGTATCGCAAGCTACCTCGCGTTTTTCCACGTTACTCTCCAAGCCGACCCGAAGAACTTTTTCTTCGTGATTAACGCGCATTGTTTTCTCGTCGAATTCATTTCTTCATCCTCGGATTCCACTTCCTCGTGTTCTTCTTGGGCTATCCGAGGAAGCAAACCCCGTTGGATGGAATCTCAATTGACCGGCTGTGGTGCAACGCAATTAGTTTCTTTCTTCGATGGTGCTAGCTAACGTTTTTATCATTTTCATTTATTTTTTCTTAAATACGAACGACGGTCACACCATTGTGCCGGTGAACGAAATTGCATCGATGTGACGGTGATGATGTTTCGACGTTGGGTTTATCAACGATTTTAACGCTTGGTGATCACCACCGGGGCAAGAAGATAACCGGGTGCTCGGGCAAAGCTGATATTCACGGTGCTGAAGAGAAAAAGAGAAGAAGAAGAAGCCAAGTTTTTGGTCGTCGTCCGGTGTTGGCATCGACGTGACGAATCCTGACCACGTCCAGGAAGAAGAGAAGTGACTGTGACGAAGTTACAACGGCATGCCGGTTACGATATCCGCCGATTTCGCGTTGATTCTCAATCGTTTCGTGCGATAACGCACCAAGGTCGGGCGTTTTACGATTGTCTCCTTTTTAATTTTATTTCCACGTTGCCAGGCGCTATTCGACGATACCTCGAGATACCTCGAGATACGAAACAAAAAGAAAATAGCACTCGACCGGTGTACAATTAACGAACGAATTGTTGGCTCATCGTTCGTTTGCCCGAAGTGTCGCTTGTGATGGCGATTGCGGTTACGGCGTTTCTCGCACATCTACGACCGTTGGACAACGCATTTTGGTGAGTCATTGTGACATCGAGCATGCAATTTATCTCGCCATTCCAATCTCACCTTACCAACGCGATTTAACTTCGGAGTTTTCCGTACGTAAGACGTTTTGTTTCGTTGTTTTTGTTTCTTTGTTGTTGAAGTCGAAGTCGCAATCGACAGTCGTTAAGTCGAGAGTTCGCAAGAGTCGTTGCGGAATTACCGAGATAGAATTAACGTTGTTCGACGATTGTTTTCGTGCTTCGTGCGATTTCGTTGTTACTTCAGGATCAACGTTTTTTTTTCTTTGCTTTGTTGGGTCGGCGCGTGTTGATTAGAAGTGGATTAGGATTTTGTGAGACTTGAAACCGATACTGGAGTTATTCGAGGTACGAAGATACGTGCTTTTGTATCACCTTGGATGACATTGACGAATGGAAGTTGCTTTGGAAGGCTCGTGGGGAAATTTTTAAAGTGTTTGTGATAAACCATGAATCGTTAATCAGAAAGAAAATTTAACCGACGAAAGAATAGATTCGATGGATCGTCGGGATAACGCGTTTTGATGGATGATTGATGTTCTCGTGTTTAGCACCAGGAGCGATGGGTTTCGGTTGGTTTTGAGAGTGACGTTTGGGTCGTTTGTCAATTTTTCTGGACAGCGGTCATCGCACACGCGTACTCTTTGATGAATAAATCGGCCCTTTTAAGGACGGTGAAATGTTTTGTCGAAAGTTTTCGACCAAATACGCGACCGCGGGGGGGGGGGGGGATATACTCATGGTTCCCAGTGGTCCTTGAAGTCCTTGAAGTCCTGGAACTGTCCTTGAATCAAGCTTGTCCTTGAAAAGTCCGGGAATGTCCTCGAATTTCATTTAATGTCCTTGAACTTTTTATTTCACCTCAATTTGAGTTTGTTTGAAAACGTATATTATTAGAAATAATCCTGTAAGGAAGTGCATATTAGTTTCATTGAGAATTACAGCGTTTCTTTGTTTTATGTAACTTTTAATTTTCAATTGTTAATAAATAATTGTTACATCGGCGCAACATAATCATGAATATCTTTATCGTATAGAGCGTGCAAAAACGAAGAAAAAAACACCTGTGGTTTTTTCCTTTATCACTAACCATTGCTAAGATATATCGATTCGAATGACCAAATACGATCCATTGACCAATGGTTGAAAAACTTCATTTGACTGTATCTCAAAAGCGGGGCCTCAAAATGGAGAACCCCGAAATACGGGTCTCTTTATTTTCAACATATATTCATGTAAAAAATTAGGTGGCAAAAATGTTGACCCAAGGGTCGAAGCTGTCTGAGTTGACGTGGAATACCTCATATACATTCGGTCACACTGAGTAGTTTTTCTAAAACTGATTCCAACATAAGCAAAAACGATCATTGAAACAATCGTACATTACGTTATTAGTACGATTTAACATTTTCTGATGAGTTTTGTGTACTTTCACTCTTGTTAAATGCCCTGACACAACCTGCGAATGTCCTGGCATTGTCCTGGAAATTGTCCTTGACTGTCCTTGAATTTCGAACGAAGTTTTTTACTGAATACCTCGTATACGTTGCGTCAAAATCGTGCGTGAAATATCCGTGGCGTTGCGTCAGTTGTATAAATGCTGCGAAGAAGTTTGATTGAAATCGAGGTTGTGGTGAAAAAGAGGTTAAGGTGATATCTTTGATGAGTGTGGAAGTGAAAACAATGAATTTGAAAAGGGGATATGACGGATGCACAAAGATACCATGCGTTGTTGCCGGAGGTTGCTACAATTATCATCAACATAAATGAGAAACAATTTGAGAAGAATGTCATTATTGCTGCTAATGTCCTCCAAGAAATGTCTAGAATGCAGGAAAGGATGAGAAGAAAAAAAAATACAGGAGAAAACGATTTTTTGGGCACATCCGATTTTCCAATAAGGATGAATTAATTATTTATTAATTGAACTTATTAGCACATAGCGTCGAAGTAAAGTCGAAACGGTTTCAACTTTATTACCACGGCGGGAAAAATTAACCCTTCCCGTCGCACTACCAAATAATATCAAGCACGTCACAATAGGTTGGATTCCGCCCAGTCAGTTTTCAAAAAACGACTGCGAGCAAACTATCCCCCCAAAGTGGTTAAAAAAAATTACAGAACACGCACTAAACATTCCAGATGATTTACGAAAAGTTCATTCATAGAAAAAAACAAAATGGCAACATGTTAAAAAAATTTCTAAAGAGATGGAAGCGGGAACAAAAACCGCCAGTCGTTAAAAGTGTATCGTGGGGTCGACTCAAGGTAAAAAAAATAAATAGAAAACGTCATCCTAAAAATCTGGAAAAATTCATGAATCAAGCTTAGGGTTTCTACTTTACGATAAAATTTTGAAATACAAAGTTTCCGGAATAATTCATTATAAAAATAACAATAAATAAATGAACTGCGGGATCTAAAAAATTTTGGTCTATGTCAAATCGGCCCCACGTTACACTAATCGGGTTAAAACAAAACCCATCATTCAACGAAGTATTCTCACGTTAGTGCACCTTAAAACTTTCTTACCCAATGTCTCCATCCGAGTAAAATCCGGCGCCTAGAAGGTCTTCCGCGCTCTTCGCTCGTCGGCTCATCCGGGATAAATGTCACGACGAGCTTCGCCACGGCATCGGACATCTCCACGTCGGAAGCGCAGAAACTCTTCGTCGAGCACGTGGACTCGAAGAGAAATAACTTTGGCGAGTGGCAAAACTTATGCACGTCTCGAGCGACATTCGCGGTCGTTGAAGTCGGCCGTTCGAGGTCGTGCGAGTTCACGCGCGAGCGTCGACGAAGCTCGCTCCCGCGATCGCGGTTGAAACGCGCTCTTCGACTCCGTACGCGGAGAAACGAGGGCTCGTGCTGGCGCGCTCGCGCGTGAGACGAAGAGCGTGCTAGCATCCTGATGGAACGTCGGAGAGCCTTTTTCGGGCTACTCGAACAGTTTACGGCACGATAAAGAGTACGAGCGCGGTCTCGTATTTCTTATTTACCACCGATTCGTTCTTCGGTTAACATAACTCGACGAAGTTGACCCTGAAACACGGAGAGAGACTCTCGAGTACGTGGCGCGCCGGTAACGCGAAGAAGAAATTGCTGTTGCGTCGATTGTGGACCCAAACTTGGATATTTTTTTTCGTTCAATGTCAGATGTTAAATTGTTTAGGTGGTTATGGAAAAAGTAAACTGCAACGAAACGAAGAAAGAACCCGTGACCTTTAAACATATGATTGCGGAGGTGTTTTTGAAGAATTAAATTCGCAGAATATCGAACACACAATGTAAACAAAGCCTCCATTGAATTTCGTAATGCAAACATTCGAAGGAACTTTACTTTCCGCGGATAACAGAATCGTAAATAGAATTTTTTTTTCACAAGTACGAGATACCAAATTCGTTATATTCGGTTATATATCGTGAATAAAAATCCATCTGGAAGACAGACAGAATAACAGCTCGCCAAGAAAAGCAAATCTCCTATCTTTTGATCCTATTTCCACCGCGATCGATAGATTTTTCACCGTCAATCTATTTTTTCGTAACAAAAATCTCTTCACATCCTACTTTCCATCAAGACCACTCAAACCTTTTATCTGTAATCTGGAGATTATAGATAAAATGTATTATTTTCATCTATAATCGTAGTCCATTCCAATAACTAAGATAGATCAAGTGCAATCCACCCGTAAACTTCTCTCCATTCCATCACCCGCATTCTCACTACAAAAACCTTTATTTCACGTCCGTCCATTTTGTTCTTCATTTTTTGTCCCCCCCCCCCCCCCTTCTCGCAAAATTGCAGAGATCCGTTATAGCAGCGAGCTTAATTCGTGAAACAGCTCACGATGTCGATGTTGCTGTCGTTGGATGATGCTGACGATGCCGTAACGCAATAAGTATTCTCCCGATGGAACGTTTATATCCTCCCAGTCGTTCAGTCTTTTTCCGCCTACGGACTCGCCGCGCTCCCGTCGCCCTTCATCGTTGTCCTGGCCTCAACGTCTCCCCCCCCCCCCCCCGTTTCGTGTCTCTTCTTCTCGATTCGAATTATACGAAAAAGCCTGCCACGAAGTCACGTGGGTCACGGTACGACCACCCGCATAAATTACGTTTTCCGTAATTTATTCGTCCTTCGTCCCTTATGGTATTATACCGTACTGCGGTGCACAAGCCGCACTCTTCGTCGTTTTACAATCGCCCGGTAGATAACCGTTTCTCTACCTGGTTTTCGAACTCCCTTTCGACGTATCTTTCGTCCCTTTTCTCCGATCCAAGTTCGTTGCGTCCCGCATATCCGGCTCTGTTTTCACTTCTTTCACGTACTTCTCGGATTCCCACCCTTCGGGTAGGGGGGAAAAAACGTTTTAACCGACCGCAAACGTTTCTGTCTTTTATTTTTTTGAAACCTTTCATTATGTAATGAACGACGGAATTATTTCTATTAGTTTTCTTCTTTTTTTTCGAGTTATTTTTCTGGGATAGTCTTCTCCGTGGTTAGGACATCTTATCGCTTTGGTTTCTATGTCCGTTCGTCTGTCTGTCTTCATATCTTTCGTCTTTAGTCTTTAGTTTAGTTATATCTTTAGTCTTTCATAGACTTAAGGAGGTACTTAACGATTTTTGTCACTCACTCCATTGAGGTGTTACCCTCAGTTGGGTGTATTTGCATAGGTCCCTTAAATGCAGCAAACATTATGAGAACCTTTTGATTTCAACCCTTCGGTGACGAGATATTTGCTGTCAATGTCACTATCGGAGAGTCCGCCTCTCTCCAATCTCTAAATCGTCAAAAAATCTATCAAAATTCGGGAATGCAGTTTTAAATTAGTCCTTCAAATAAAAACTATGACGAAAATTGTAGCAAAAATAATTTATAAAACATTTTGAAATCTCTTTTTTCGGAAGCAAGGAAAATTCCCAACTCTTCAATTCTTCATTGCTTTTCATACGCATTACAAAAAGTGAAATAAAATTGAATCGAAAATGGCTACGGGATCCAATCTCGTGCGTCTATCCAACACGCTCTTGGTCGACGTCACTTCAAGTTCTCGGCACCACAAGTCCAAATCAACTCCAAACTCAGGAAATAATTAAAAGCTAATTGAGTGCTAATTAAATACCACATTCCAGATCGTTGGAATGTGTTATTCTTCTGTGGACCATTCTTGGTCGGTGTTTTTTTCCCGCAAATAAGTTACCCAAATTCTTCGTTCAAGAAAGATCCCGTAAACTTCGTAGCTTCGTGCCCTTCGTCAAATTCTCGACGGGGAAGTAGAAAGCGTTATAAAATGTAAGAATGAGACGAAAGAAAAACAACGTCGATGAATTTTCTGGGAATTCACGAGAGAATAAGAAGAAAAAAGGTTGAACGTGATGATTCGATCGCGACGGGACGAACTACGCACGGGTTTCCAAAAATATCCGTCGCTTCGGGGGGTTTACGAGCCAGCCGCGCGGGGTGTGTCGAACACCCTCGTCATCGTCGCCGTGTATCATCGCAGGATGATTCTGCGCGAAGAAACGAGGTTTCTTCCGCGAGAGGAACTCGCAAACGCGTTAACGCTTCGGTGGTGGAGGTTGAATCGCGGATCTCGCGCCAAACGAATCGAATTCAGACCAATTCCAAATTTATAAATTCCAACCTCTGAAAATTGGAAAATGATTGACCGAACATGTTTAAATTTATAAACGTGCATAAGCTAACGTTCACCATTATTCGTTACTTTTCGTTGCTTAATTCGTTAGATATTAAACGACTCCCTAAAATTATAGAAACAAGCTGCAAGTTGAAACACGCAATTCGCTTCCTCCGAATCGTAAATAGTCAACGAAGATTCCTTCACGAAGAAGCCAGAAGGAAGTTCCTCCCACACAGGTCCCTCAATCTCAAATCCTCATAAAGCAATCTTCGTTCACTACCTAAGATTCGGAGCAAGCAAATTGCAAGTTTCAACTTGCAGCTTGTTTTTCTTTCGCATCTGACGCGATGTTGCCGCAAGGAGTTTTATCGTCATCGGGGCTTGGCCATTTTTAATCCGACGTCGTTCAATTGCGTATCGAACGCGTCAAACGACAACGCTTCTCTTTATCTGTGCGAAATCGATACCGCCTCGCGGCTGTATCATCGCAGGATGACTCTGCGCGAAGAAGCGACGTTTTTCCGCGAGAGAGGAACTCGCGAACGCGTCGACGCTTCGGAGGTGGAGGTCGAATCGCGGATCGCGCCCGGACGGCCACGTGCTATTTGGACCGTGGCGAGAGAAACTCGCGCGTGCGAGCGTTGGACCCGGTTGGATGAAATATTTTGCCGAAAGGCTTTCTATGAACGAGGCCAAGCCTGGCGGATTATTTTGGCTACTCGAGATCGCGAAGCTTCCTCGATATTTCGCGTAGAAAAGTCGTTGGCCGCACGGATGAACGACCGAACGCCGGATTAAAGCTCGGCCAGAGAAAATTTGGCAGAGTTTGTCGGCTCGTCGATTGGTTGTTCGAAGAATGTTTAGGTTTTTGGTTTGTAGACGAATTATCTTAGAGTTTCGGGTGAAATTATTGTTTATCATTGAGGGACCGTTCACGTCGGATGGCCTTGAAAATTGCTGTTTTTTGAATTTCAGGAATGAAAAATCAATAAATCAAATATTAATGATCGGTCTGAATATTTCTTTTTTGTTTTAAACATGTTTAGGCTTTTGGTTTGTAGATGAATTATTTTAGATTGTCGGGTGAGATTATTGTTTATTCTTGAGGGATCGTTCTGGTCTGATAGCCTTGAAAATTGCTGATCTTTTAATTCCAGGAATAAAAATAGTACATTATAATACAAGTGCAAAAACATTTTTCTGACGCTACAATCACACGATAAGAATTATCAAATTCGTGGCAATTTCAAAATCAAATTCGGGTCCTTCTTTCAACAGTCTTCGTTTACGAAAAAGCAATAATAAATAACTATAAAATAATAATAATCAATAATTTCTTATTCTTACTATGATCATAAATAACAATATTACAATATTATTAATTGTCTAATTAGCAAAAAGCTCCTATAACACGAATAATCCTTTTTCTGAAGCTGTCATCATCGTCGAATAGCTCGCTTAAAAATTAAAAAAACCGCGTTTAATTTCAAAAACGAGATTTCGATTTAAAAAAAAGTGTCCTTACAATAAATATCTAATGCCACATCCATGCGCTATCCCTTAGCCTATCTCGAATTCTCATGTCCACCAAAAAATTTCATTTCAAACAATTTCACCCCAGAATAGTCCCTCAATTCGCGATATCCACATTTGATATCAAATGTAAATAATTAGATAAACAAACACCGAAGTTTGCTCAGCGCGAAACCCATTCGGCTCGGATTCTGCGGGTGAGAATGAAGCGCGCGTGCCACCGACGCGAGAAAAGCCGACGTACGTCCTCCGGTGCATCTCCGAGTGAGGAGATTACAGGCGCTTGGGAGGCGAGTCCGTGGGTGCGTTACGTTTTCTCGATGCGCTCTGTATGTCGCGTGCCCCCCCCCCCCCCCCCCCCCCCCGGGGAATATCCGCGAGGCCGCGGTTATCTGCCAGATGAGAGTACAGAAGCTGGCGAGGTAGCGGAGTGGCTCGTCATCGCCGTTGAGGCTGGTTGTGCACGCAAGTGCATTGCCTCCCAGCCACGCGGCTTGAGAGAGAGAAGACGAGAGAAAGAGAGAGAGAGATGAAGAGAGATGGAGAGGCTGTTGCGGAAATTGCCGGCGTAAATGTATCGGGCGCGGCGAGATTGCGAAGTACAACGACGTGCAAAAGAACCTCGGGTGCGTTGCTCGCATCGGCAAAAGCAATACCGGTAGAGCCTGTTGCGAATAGACACTCGTCCCGAATAGCCGATGTAGTAGTAGAGTATGTATATGGGGCGAAACGCGCCGAATCGCCTGATTAAAAACACTTTTGTCCCTCGGTATGGTTGATGTTTTTTTTTTTTAATCTTTAGGATTCTGCGATCTCACTGATTTTTTTATAGATTTTTTTCTTCGAACACCCTTCTCATTCCCTCGCCCTATTTTTTTTTTTAACTGCTCTTTAGATACTTTTTCAAAATTACGGATTTTTTTCCATAAAAGTGGGATGACGATCGTCTTCCGAATATTTTTTTTTATCGTTTGGAATTTTGAAAATAATTGCGTTTCTTTTGAAGTTTCAGTGTATGACAATGGTGGTGGCTATCTTAGAAAAATGAAATCTATCTTGCAAAAGATCGGTTTTTCGATCATTATCGATAGACGAACGATTTTATGATTATTTTTGTCACAAAAAATAATAGAGGGCAATAAAAAATTCGATTGTCTATCGAAAATAATCGAAGCATCGATTTTTTCCAAGAATATATAACTTGTATAGTATGCACCGTATAAAAAAATTTTACCTATAAAATTCGTACGGTTTCTAAGGATTCTTTACGTAATACGTCAATTTTTGTTCATTGCCGAAGGCTCTACGGAGATATCGAGTTCAACGTTATGTAGCGTTCGTAAATAGAACGCTACATTTTTATTATACTAAATTGTGAGGGAACGTTAAATTTGGCGTAATAAAATCCCGACCTGTATTAGCCGTAAGCCTAAGAACTAACACGCAATTTTACTACGTTTCTTGAAAATTTCCCTTGCGTAATATCTAGTGAGAGATTCAACCTTATCACAGATTACCGCAGGATAGGGAGATGTTTACGTGACAATGTTTGTCAATACGACGACGTCTATCACGATCCGCAATCTCCTATCTAATGAGAAAAACAAATCGAGAAAGAAACAAATTTACCATTTAAACATTTTCAAGAAACAAAAGTAGAATTACTCGCTAATTATTACGTTTACGGTGAATACAGTTCAGTAGTTTTTCAACTCCAAATTTCACGTTCTTTCAGAATTGGCCATAAATAATGCAGCATTCCATTTACAAACACGACGTTGGCTTCGATATATCCGAAACGCGCCAACCATTGAACCAAAGAACCAAAAAATCAGTAAAAAAAATTATGCATTGATGAACTTATCCTCTAAGACCGTACAAATTTTATGCACAACATTTTTCCATACGCTGCATACTCTGAAAGTTACACAGGGATGCAAGTTGCGTAAACCACCCTATATATATGCATATATACACCGGCAATGGTGGTGCACATAAATATACATGTATACATGCGTTTATATGTATATACAAACGCATATATACTACTTATGTACATGGGTATGATATATATGTGCATATAAAGCAGGAGGATAGCAACTCGATAAGTAAATCGTTGCGGAGAATGCAGCTGCAGGTTGTTCAGTACGCACCGGTGCATAATGACGGTGGCGTCGGTGCGGTAGTGCAGAGTGCAGGGCAAAAAATAAATAATGCCCTGGAACACGTACGCCCGTACGTAGTACGAATTACACGGTATTCCCGGTGTGCTACTATATTGCACGATTACGTATAGCCACACGTAAATACACATCAACATGGAACGTACGGCAATGGCGGTTGTTGCACGTGGAGTGCGTGGTCGATGAACGCGCGAAGCAAAATAAATTGCCATACCAGATTTGCCGAGAATCTTAGCTTCCTACTCGCGAGAAGGAAGAACTTATCCACGCTACTACGATTCTCATCTTGTATGATCCACACCACGTACAGAAGGATTCAAATGATCCCGAACCGTTGCACACACCACATCCAATCATTATAACTCGTCTCCTCACTTCGTTGGATTGAATAGCGTTTTAAAAAAATTTTTTTTTAAAACTTAATTTCGCAATTATTGTTATTATTTATGTTTTTATAACGATAATTGCGACTTGAGGTTTGAAAAATTGATTTTACGGTCGGGTACTGAGTCTACGCGAATTACCAACGTCATGTTTGCTCTCCGTTTTGTTTTGCTTCCTCATAAAGGAAGCTTTGGGACTGTCGGAAAATTGTTATCGAGATTTTGACGTTGATAGGTTTGAAATGTCCCAAAACGTCGAGGAATAACATTTTGAGAAAATGTCCGGATGTATGTGTGTTTGCCTGTGTGTGTTTGTGTAGGTGACAATCCTCCGAAATTCAAACGTCTATGACTCGAGAACGGTCTGAGCCACAGCGCTTAAATTTTGCACAGCTCTGGTGCCTCAGAATCTCCACATTATCTGTAATTTTTGCAACAATCGACGCAGCCACTCGAATTTAACAACGTTTTGAACTTTTCAAAAAATGTCTTTACCCACTCTAGCGTGCGCAAATTTTGAGATATTCCTCTAAATAAATCTTCACATAAAGAGTTATGCACGCGCAGGTTTGGTATTGCATTTGTGCTAAATCCGACAAAAATTTCGGATTTTATGATATTTTTAATTAACTTCAACCAATCGAACCCCAATCCTACATAAGTATGTGATATCATTGATATATGATGTAGATAAAATTTAGCGAAGATCGGTCAAACGAATCGAATTTCAGACCGATTCGAAATTCATTAATTCCAACCTCTGAAAATTGAAAAATGATTGACCGAACATGTTTAAATTTATAAACGTGCATAAGCTAACGTTCACCATTATTCGTTACTTTTTGTTGCTTAATTTCTTAGATATTAAACGACTCCCTCAAATTATAAAAACAAGCTGCAAGTCGAAACATGCAATTTGCTTCCTCCGAATCGTAAATAGTCAACGAAGATTCCTTCACGAGGAAGCCAGAAGGAAGTTGCTCCCGCACAGGTGCCTCAATCTCAAATCTTCATAAAGCAATCTTCGTTCACTACCTAAGATTCGGAGCAAGCAAATTGCAAGTTTCAACTTGCAGCTTGTTTTTCTTTCGTATCTGACGCGATGTTGCCGCAAGGAGTTTTATCGTCGTCGGGGCTTGGATATTTTTAATCCGACGTCGTTCAATTTGCGTATCGAACGCGTCAAACGATAACGCTTCTCTTCATCTGTGCAAAATCGATGACGCCTCGCGGCTGTCGAACTTTATTACGTACCTTTGGTCGTACAGCGCGAACGGATTGAACGAGCTGTACGAGTTATGTGGCAGCATCGAGTTTGCGAGACGGTAGAGCGCACGTAATAATGTGAGCACATGCAACGCGCGGAACACTGGACTTACGGTGCGTAACGAATGAAGCCACACGCTATTGCGCCAGGTTGAGAGTGAAGAGATCCGAATGGAACGACGCAAGGGCGGATCTTCGTAACGATCTCCCGGTTGTCATCGTAACGTCGTACACGCTTTGTTTTTCACGGTTTGCCGGATTTGCGCGTGGAAAAGGATTCGTTTTAGCTTCCTCATTGAGAAAGCTGCGGGACGGTGGGGGAAAAATGTTGTGGGGATTTTTATATTAACGTGATTGGAATGTAACGAAACGTTCGGAATACTTTTTTGGAAAGGTTGTGGGTGTGTTTGATGGTTTTGATAAATTGGAACGTCTGTGAGTGGATAACGGTTAGAGCTATTGCGGTTGAAATTCGCGCACGTGGGAAGTTTTATGATTGATCTGTATTGTGTAATTTTGGTGATGATTGGCTGACAGTTGTGAATTTTGAGGCGTTTTTGGATTTTCAAAAAATGTTGGTTGCCACGAATTTTGGGTTATTGGTCTGAATGGTTGTTCATGGATGGAATAATGGTCGTATTCGCAACCATTTGGTTGGTAGATATTGAATTAAGGCTGGATCCATCGAGAAGTTCGGATTTGAAAGGATTTCAAATTTTTTGAAATTTTTTTTGTTCCTCTAAAATGTCAATCTTCATAATTAAAAATAAATATAATTCTTGAAGCGGGCACTATCCCGACAATTCTTATCTTAAAATATAGTATCTCGATATTACGGACCTGAAATATTTTTAAAAAATATTCTAATTTTAAAAAGTTATTAATATTGTTGTGAATAAAAAGTCACTTTAAAAAAAAATTTATTACAAATATTAAAATTATGATTTTTGAAGACAATTGCTCTCAATTGTCAAAGGTTTAAAAAAACACTTTAGTGTTTTTTTACACTTAAAAACAGTAGTAGCACTAATTCAGAGCACAACTTTTGATCTATAATACATAATTTCATAAATAATTCACTCCATGCAATTCACGAACTCCTCTATGGAAAAGCCATAATTGCTATAAATAGTCCCCTACAAAAGGCATCACCTCAAATTCGAAGGAAGTTGTTTCCAAGTTCCAACTCGCAGCTCCTTCTTTTCGTTTATTTCCATTCGTTATTTATTATTTCACAAACGTCGTCGCCGCGCACACGGTGAAGTCGTAGAAAAAAATCATTTCACAGAAACGACAGCTATGTAAATACGCGCAATATGGCGTATGGACGGTATAGAACCGACGAGTGCATTATCGTAGCAACGGGGGGCGAAGTGGAGGACTTGGTTGATGTCGGGCGGCGGCCGGTTTGAGGGTTATCACGGACCTAGATAACGCTCGAACAAGTCTACCACTTTCTCGAGTCCCCAACTCGTTGGGGGGAGAGAGAGCGAGAGTTTCGTCGCACCGAATAGAAGCCGATGTACCGGTTAATGCTCCGTCGCTTGGGAGCCAACTTCACGAGCGCACATCGGTAGATCTAATCGGTACATATTTATCGAACGACGGAACACACAAAGAGGGGACCCCCTTGACGTTACGGGCAATATAGTAGCGCCCCACGAAGCCAATATTCACCTAGCGCACATCGACCATTATCCCCCATGATTGAACAAAATAGATATTTCATTCCATACAATTTTCTTTTATTTGTTGTTATATTAGGAAAAGAGGAAAAATAATTCTATGTTGATTAAAGAATGAAATAATTTTAAAAACGTTTAATAAAATGAAATAATTAAATTAAAATTAATTAATACGACTAATTATTGTTATTATTATTATTATTTTGATAAACTTCAATAATAATAATAATAATAATAATAATATTATTATAAAAAAAATGAATATAAAATTTCAAAATAATTAGTAATAATAATAATAACATTATTATTATTATTATTAATTATTTTATAATTTTATATTAATTTTATTCTATAATTTATAATAAAAATAATAATATTATTATTATTAATTCAAATTTTTTAAATATTTAATAATACAAATAGTTTATTTCTATTATTTTTTAATTTCTTTCTATGTTAGATGAACAAGAATAAAATATTATATTTAAAAGAAATAAAAAGAATTCTTTAATAAAATTAAACTAATTCTAGCAAATGAGTAATTTAATAAATAAATTGCTTCATCAATTACATTGAAAAGATTATTCATATTTTTTCTAAACCATAAAAATAATTTCGAAAGAATAACAGAGAAAACAAGAATAGTAAATATTTATATTCTTATGAGAATTAAATCTATGAAACGTAACTATTAGTACGACAATCACGTATTATGTGACAATAAAGTGAATAAAATTATGTTCCAAACGTCGGAGGTAAGTAAACGAGGGAAAAAAAATATATATATTTATATATCTTCGCAACAACCAATTGAAATCACGGACGTTTATAAATTAGCTTCGCGTCTAATAAATAGCGTGAGCTACACGACGCGGCACTTGCGTTTTGTTTAATTAATTGCTCTTCCGGTTGTAAGTCGAGAACCTCGGTAGCGTCTCGTGCGAGGTTGCGCGAAACCTCGGGTTTGTGCCCAACCTGAGACACTATTTTCGCGCGCGTACCGAGAACAGAGGATTGTTCCGTTGATTCGCGTACGAATTTTTTGCGATTGTGAAGTTTACGTGTGGGTTTCTGGGTGAAAGTAATGTGGGAAACTCGGCGGATTAATCGGGGGATTAACGTGCATGGACAATCGACTTAAGAACTCTCGTTTGATTCCTCAAAAGGATATTTAATTATTCATAATTTTTTATATATTTTAGAATTTTTTAAATTATTTTTAATTTTCTACATCACCGCATTTATTATGACCTGTCAAAACTGATTGAATCAATCACAGTGGAGCGATATTGAACGGCCATGATGCAACGAGAAACGCGATAAAGTGATTTTGAAGCATGACAAACATGACCCCATGTTGCAAAAGTGGTCAAGACGAACAGCGAAACGTTGAAACGGGAAGTCCTACCCCGCTTGCCGTATTCTCCAGGCGTTGCTTCCTCTTACTATCTCTTGTTTCGATCAATGGCACACGGCCTGGCTGACCAGCACTTCCTGTCTCATGAATAAGTAAAGAATTGGATCGATTCGTGGATCGCTTCAAAACATATCAATTTTTCTAACGTAGGATTCGGATGCTGCCGGAAAGATGGGCAAAAGTAGTGACCAGCGATGGACCATTCTTTGAATTATAAATATATAACCACTTTTGCGAAAATAAAGCCTCGAATTTCGGGAATAAAAACGGCGTGAGCAAAGTTGTACACCTGATAATAACCAACGCCGACTTCGAAAATGCTTG
>CAXAQZ010000204.1:0-29689 GCA_963971145.1 Sussaba pulchella
GATAGAGAGATAGAGAGATAGAGAGATAGAGAGATAGAGAGATAGAGAGATAGAGAGATAGAGAGATAGAGAGATAGAGAGATAGAGAGATAGAGAGATAGAGAGATAGAGAGATAGAGAGATAGAGAGATAGAGAGATAGAGAGATAGAGAGATAGAGAGATAGAGAGATAGAGAGATAGAGAGATAGAGAGATAGAGAGATAGAGAGATAGAGAGATAGAGAGATAGAGAGATAGAGAGATAGAGAGATAGAGAGATAGAGAGATAGAGAGATAGAGAGATAGAAAGATAGAGAGATAGAGAGATAGAGAGATAGAGAGATAGAGAGATAGAGAGATAGAGAGATAGAGAGATAGAGAGATAGAGAGATAGAGAGATAGAGAGATAGAGAGATAGAGAGATAGAGAGATAGAGAGATAGAGAGATAGAGAGATAGAGAGATAAAGAGATAGAGAGATAGAGAGATAGAGAGATAGAGAGATAGAGAGATAGAGAGATAGAGAAATTGAAAGATAGAGAGATAGAACGATAGAGAGATAGAGAAATAAAGAGATAGAGAGATCAAGAGATGGAAAGATAGAGAGATAGAGAGATAGAGAGATAGAGAGATAGAGAGATTCAAAGATAGAAAGATAGAGAAATAGAGAGATAGAAAGATAGAGGGATAGAAAGATAGAGAGATAGAGAGATAGAGAGATAGAGAGATAGAGAGATAGAGAGATAGGGAGATAGAGAGATAGAGAGATAGAGAGATAGAGAGATAGAGAGATAGAGAGATAGAGAGACAGAAAGATAGAGAGATAGAGAGATGGAGAGATAGAAAGATAGAGAGATAGAGAGACAGAGAGATAGAGAGATAGAGAGATAGAGAGATAGAGAGATCGAGAGATAGAGAGATAGAGAGACAGAGAGATAGAGAGATAGAGAGATAGAGAGATAGAGAGATAGAGAGATAGAGAGACAAAGACAAAAGAGATAGAGAGACAAAGACAAGAGAGATAGAGAGATAGAGAGATAGCGAGAAAGAGAGATAGAGAGATAGAGAGATAGAGAGATAGAGAGATAGAGAGATAGAGAGATAGAGAGACAGAGAGATAAAGAGACAGCGAGATAGAGAGATAGAAAGATAGAGAGATGGAGAGATAGAGAGATAGAGAGATAGAGAGATAGAGAGATAGAGAGATAGAGAGTTAGAGAGATAGAGAGATAGAGAAATAGAGAGATAGAGAGATAGAGAGATAGAGAGATAGAGAGATAGAGAGATAGAGAGATAGAGAGATAAAGAGATATAGAGATAGAGAGATAGAGAGATAGAGAGATAGAGAGATAGAGAGATAGAAAGATAGAGAGGTAGAGAGATAGAGAGACAGAGAAATAGAGAGATAGAGAGATAGAGAGATAGAGAGATAGAGAGATAGAGAGATAGAGAGATAGAGAGATAGAGAGATAGAGAGATAGAGACTAGAGAGATAGAGAGATAGAGACATAGCGAGATAGAGAGATAGAGAGATAGAGAGATAGAGAGATAGAGAGATAGAGAGATAGAGAGATAGAGAGATAGAGAGATAGAGAGATAGAGAGATAGAGAGATAGAGAGATAGAGAGATAGAGAGATAGAGAGATAGAGAGATAGAGAGATAGAGAGATAGAGAGATAGAGAGATAGAGAGAGATAGAGAGATAGAGAGATAGAGAGATAGAGAGATAGAGAGATAGAGAGATAGAGAGATAGAGAGATAGAGAGATAGAGAGATAGAGAGATAGAGAGATAGAGAGATAGAGAGATAGAGAGATAGAGAGATAGAGAGATAGAGAGATAGAGAGATAGAGAGATAGAGAGATAGAGAGATAGAGAGATAGAGAGATAGAGAGATAGAGAGATAGAGAGATAGAGAGATAGAGAGATAGAGAGATAGAGAGATAGAGAGATAGAGAGATAGAGAGATAGAGAGATAGAAAGATAGAGAGATAGAGAGATAGAGAGATAGAGAGATAGAGAGATAGAGAGATAGAGAGTTAGAGAGATAGAGAGATAGAGAGATAGAGAGATAGAGAGATAGAGAGATAGAGAGATAGAGAGATAGAGAGATAGAGAGATAGAGAGATAGAGAGATAGAGAGATAGAGAGATAGAGAGATAGAGAGATAGAGAGATAGAGAGATAGAGAGATAGAGAGATAGAGAGATAGAGAGATAGAGAGATAGAGAGATAGAGAGATAGAGAGATAGAGAGATAGAGAGATAGAGAGATAGAGAGATAGAGAGATAGAGAGATAGAGAGATAGAGAGATAGAGAGATAGAGAGATGGAGAGATAGAGAGATAGAGAGATAGAGAGATAGAGAGATAGAGAGATGGAGAGATAGAGAGATAGAGAGATAGAGAGATAGAGAGATAGAGAGATAGAGAGATAGAGAGATAGAGAGATAGAGAGATAGAGAGATAGAGAGATAGAGAGATAGAGAGATAGAGAGATAGAGAGATAGAGAGATAGAGAGATAGAGAGATAGAGAGATAGAGAGATAGAGAGATAGAGAGATAGAGAGATAGAGAGATAGAGAGATAGAGAGATAGAGAGATAGAGAGATAGAGAGATAGAGAGATAGAGAGATAGAGAGATAGAGAGATAGAGAGATAGAGAGATAGAGAGATAGAGAGATAGAGAGATAGAGAGATAGAGAGATAGAGAGATAGAGAGATAGAGAGATAGAGAGATAGAGAGATAGAGAGATAGAGAGATAGAGAGATAGAGAGATAGAGAGATAGAGAGATAGAGAGATAGAGAGATAGAGAGATAGAGAAATAGAGAGATAGAGAGATAGAGAGATAAAGAGATAGAGAAATAGAGAGATAGAGAGATAGAGAGATAGAGAGATAGAGAGATAGAGTGATAGAGAGATAGAGCGATAGAGAGATAGACAGATAGAGAGATAGACAGATAGAGAGATAGAGAGATAGAGAGATAGAGAGATAGAGAGATAGAGAGATAGAGAGATAGAGAGATAGAGAGATAGAGAGATAGAGAAATAGAGAGATAGAGAGATAGAGAGATAAAGAGATAAAGAGATAGAGAGATAGAGAGATAGAGAAATAGAGAGATAGAGAGATAGAGAGATAGAGAGGTAGAGAGATAGAGAGATAGAGTGATAGAGAGATAGAGCGATAGAGAGATAGACAGATAGAGAGATAGACAGATGGAGAGATAGACAGATAGAGAGATAGAGAGATAGAGAGATAGAGAGATAGAGAGATAGAGAGATAGAGAGATAGAGAGATAAAAAGATAGAGAGATAGAGAGATAGAGAGATAGAGAGATAGAGAGATAGGGAGATAGAGAGATAGAGAGATAGAGAGATAGAGAGATAGAGAGATAGAGAGATAGAGAGATAGAGAGATAGAGAGATAGGGAGATAGAGAGATAGAGAGATAGAGAGATAGAGAGATAGAGAGATAGAAAGATAGAGAGATAGAGAGATAGAGAGATAGAGAGATAGAGAGATAGAGAGATAGAGAGATAGAGAGATAGAGAGATAGAGAGATAGAAAGATAGAGAGATAGAGAGATAGAGAGATAGAGAGATAGAGAGATAAAGAGATAGAGAGATAGAGAGATATAGAGATAGAGAGATAGAGAGATAGAGAGATAGAGAGATAGAGAGATAGAGAGATAGAGAGATAGAGAGATAGAGAGATAGAGAGATAGAGAGATAGAGAGATAGAGAGATAGAGAGATAGAGAGATAGAGAGATAGAGAGATAGAGAGATAGAGAGATAGAGAGATAGAGAGATAGAGAGATAGAGAGATAGAGAGATAGAGAGATAGAGAGATAGAGAGATAGAGAGATAGAGAGATAGAGAGATAGAGAGATAGAGAGACAGAGAGATAGAGAGATAAAGAGATAGAGAGATAGAGAGATAGAGAGATAGAGAGATAGAGACATAAAGAGTTAGAGAGATAGAGAGATAGAGAGATAGAGAGATAGAGAGATAGAGAGATAGAGAGATAGAAAGATAGAGAGATAGAGAGATAAAGAGATAGAGAGATAGAGAGATAGAGAGATAGAGAGATAGAGTAATAGAGAGATAGAGAGATAGAGAGATAGAGAGATAGAGAGATAGAGGGATAGAGAGATAGAGAGATAGAAATATGGAGAGATAGAGAGATAGAGAGATCGAGAGATAAAGAGATAGAGAGATAGAGGGATAGAGAGATAGAGAGATAGAGAGATAGAGAGATAGAGAGATAGAGAGATAGAGAGATAGAGAGATAGAGAGATAGAGAGATAGAGAGATAGAGAGATAGAGAGATAGAGAGATAGAGAGATAGAGAGATAGAGAGATAGAGAGATAGAGAGATAGAGAAATAGAGAGATAGAGAGATAGAGAGATAAAGAGATAGAGAGATAGAGATATAGAGAGATAGAGAGATAGAGAGATCGAGAGATAGAGAGATAGAGTGATAGAGAGATAGAGCGATAGAGAGATAGACAGATAGAGAGATAGACAGATAGAGAGATAGAGAGATAGAGAGATAGAGAGATAGAGAGATAGAGAGATAGAGAGATAGAGAGATAGAGAGATAGAGAGATAGAGAGATAGAGAAATAGAGAGATAGAGAGATAGAGAGATAAAGAGATAAAGAGATAGAGAGATAGAGAGATAGAGAAATAGAGAGATAGAGAGATAGAGAGATAGAGAGGTAGAGAGATAGAGAGATAGAGTGATAGAGAGATAGAGCGATAGAGAGATAGACAGATAGAGAGATAGACAGATAGAGAGATAGACAGATAGAGAGATAGAGAGATAGAGAGATAGAGAGATAGAGAGATAGAGAGATAGAGAGATAGAGAGATAGAGAGATAAAAAGATAGAGAGATAGAGAGATAGAGAGATAGAGAGATAGGGAGATAGAGAGATAGAGAGATAGAGAGATAGAGAGATAGAGAGATAGAGAGATAGAGAGATAGAGAGATAGGGAGATAGAGAGATAGAGAGATAGAGAGATAGAGAGATAGAGAGATGGAGAGATAGAGAGATAGAGAGATAGAGAGATAGAGAGATAGAGAGATAGAGAGATAGAGAGATAGAGAGATAGAGAGATAGAGAGATAGAGAGATAGAGAGATAGAGAGATAGAGAGATAGAGAGATAGAGAGATAGAGAGATAGAGAGACAGAGAAATAGAGAGATAGAGAGATAGAGAGATAAAGAGATAGAGAGATAGAGAGATAGAGAGATAGAGAGATAGAGAGATAGAGAGATAGAGAGATAGAGAGATAGAGAGATAGAGAGATAGAGAGATAGAGAGATAGAGAGATAGAGAGATAGAGAGATAGAGAGATAGAGAGATAGAGAGATAGAGAGATAGAGAGATAGAGAGATAGAGAGATAGAGAGATAGAGAGATAGAGAAATAGAGAAATAGAAAGATAGAGAGATAGAGAGATAGAGAGATAGAGAGATAGAGAGATAGAGAGATAGAGAGACAGAGAGATAGAGAGATAGAGAGATAAAGAGATAGAGAGATAGAGAGATAGAGAGATAGAGAGATAGAGAGATAGAGACATAGAGAGATAGAGAGATAGAGAGATAGAGAGATAGAGAGATAGAGAGATAGAACGATAGAGAGATAGAGAAATAAAGAGATAGAGAGATCAAGAGATGGAAAGATAGAGAGATAGAGAGATAGAGAGATAGAGAGATAGAGAGATAGAGAGATAGAGAGATAGAGAGATAGAGAGATAGAGAGATAGAGAGATAGAGAGATAGAGAGATAGAGAGATAGAGAGATAGAGAGATAGAGAAATTGAAAGATAGAGAGATAGAACGATAGAGAGATAGAGAAATAAAGAGATAGAGAGATCAAGAGATGGAAAGATAGAGAGATAGAGAGATAGAGAGATAGAGAGATAGAGAGATAGAGAGATAGAAAGATAGAGAGATAGAGAGATAAAGAGATAGAGAGATAGAGAGATAGAGAGATAGAGAGATAGAGTAATAGAGAGATAGAGAGATAGAGAGATAGAGAGATAGAGAGATAGAAATATGGAGAGATAGAGAGATAGAGAGATCGAGAGATAAAGAGATAGAGAGATAGAGAGATAGAGAGATAGAGAGATAGAGAGATAGAGAGATAGAGAGATAGAGAGATAGAGAGATAGAGAGATAGAGAGATAGAGAGATAGAGAGATAGAGAGATAGAGAGATAGAGAGATAGAGAGATAGAGAGATAGAGAGATAGAGAGATAGAGAGATAGAGAAATTGAAAGATAGAGAGATAGAACGATAGAGAGATAGAGAAATAAAGAGATAGAGAGATCAAGAGATGGAAAGATAGAGAGATAGAGAGATAGAGAGATAGAGAGATAGAGAGATTCAAAGATAGAGAGATAGGGAAATAGAGAGATAGAAAGATAGAGGGATAGAAAGATAGAGAGATAGAGAGATAGAGAGATAGAGAGATAGAGAGATAGAGAGATAGAGAGATAGAGAGATAGAGAGATAGAGAGATAGAGAGATAGAGAGATAGAAAGATAGAGAGATAGAGAGATAGAGAGATAGAGAGATAGAGAGATAGAGAGATGGAGAGATAGAAAGATAGAGAGATAGAGAGACAGAGAGATAGAGAGATAGAGAGATAGAGAGTCAGAGAGATAGAGAGATCGAGAGATAGAGAGATAGAGAGACAGAGAGATAGAGAGATAGAGAGATAGAGAGATAGTGAGATAGAGAGACAAAGACAAGAGAGATAGAGAGACAAAGACAAGAGAGATAGAGAGACAAAGACAAGAGAGATAGAGAGATAGAGAGATAGAGAGATAGAGAGATAGAGAGATAGAGAGATAGAGAGATAAAGAGATAGCGAGATAGAGAGATAGAAAGATAGAGAGATGGAGAGATAGAGAGATAGAGAGATAGAGAGATAGAGAGATAGAGAGATAGAGAGATAGAGAGATAGAGAGATAGAGAGATAGAGAGATAGAGAGATAGAGAGATAGAGAGATAGAGAGATAGAGAGATAGAGAGATAGAGAGATAGAGAGATAGAGAGATAGAGAGATAGAGAGATAAAGAGATAGAGAGATAGAGAGATAGAGAGATAGAGAGATAGAGAGATAGAAAGATAGAGAGGTAGAGAGATAGAGAGACAGAGAAATAGAGAGATAGAGAGATAGAGAGATAGAGAGATAGAGAGATAGAGACAAGAGAGATAGAGAGATAGAGACATAGCGAGATAGAGAGATAGAGAGATAGAGAGATAGAGAGATAGAGAGATAGAGAGATAGAGAGATAGAGAGATAGAGAGATAGAGAGATAGAGAGATAGAGAGATAGAGAGATAGAGAGATAGAGAGATAGAGAGATAGAGAGGTAGAGAGATAGAGAGATAGAGAGATAGAGAGATAGAGAGATAGAGAGATAGAGAGATAGAGAGATAGAGAGATAGAGAGATAGAGAGATAGAGAGATAGAGAGATAGAAATATGGAGAGATAGAGAGATAGAGAGATAGAGAGATAAAGAGATAGAGAGATAGAGAGATAGAGAGATAGAGAGATAGAGAGATAGAGAGATAGAGAGATAGAGAGATAGAGAGATAGAGAGATAGAGAGATAGAGAGATAGAGAGATAGAGAAATAGAGAGATAGAGAGATAGAGAGATAGAGAGATAGAGAGATAGAGAGATAGAGAGATAGAGAGATAGAGAGATAGAGAGATAGAGAGATAGAGAGATAGAGAGATAGAGAGATAGAGAGATAGAGAGATAGAGAGATAGAGAGATAGAGAGATAGGGAGATAGAGAGATAGAGAGATAGAGAGATAGAGAGATAAAGAGATAGAGAGATAGAGAGATAGAGGGATAGAGAGATTGAGAGATAGAGAGATAGAGAGATAGAGAGTGTAACGCGAAATAATTCGCTGCCTTTCTCGATCCATGCTTACAGCTCTCGCCACGACGACACCGACGAGCCCAGGTTCCGATTAGGGAAATTATATCTCTGTTATAATTATTTTTCTGTTTTTTTCATTTTTCACCATTGTAATCGTCCCGGGCGGCGAGACTTCACCGCAACCGCGGATATTACTGGTGACAGCGGGTCGGGGAAAGGAGGAGAGCGTCCCCGCGAGGGATAGCCACGCCGATCAGCGAAGCGGGGGCCCCCCATCAAGACGCCTCGTCAACTTCTCCGACGTCATAGCAGGCTTCGGAAGATAGAGCGTGCGAGGACCCCCGAAAATGTAGGTGCGCGGGGAGAGGTCAGAGTTGGTCGTCTGACCCACCGGCGCCGTAACGTATGAAACGTAGGGGTTCAGGGGGCACGAGCCATCCGTCACGACGTTGTTCAGGGCTATTTCGTGGGAGTCGTCGTGACGAGCGCTCGGCCGGAGAGAAGTTTTGTAAAAAAAAGGATTAGTTTGGATATCCGTGAATCGTACGACGAGGTCCCGGTCCCGGAAGTATCGGAGGAAGGTTGTTTCGTCGTTGCCGGTGAGTCTCGTTTGGTCAATTTCCGTCTCGGGACGAGGATATGATATCATTGTGGAAATTGTGTTTTTTTTCCCTACCGCTGCGGCAGCGGTTTGGCTACAGGGTCGGACGCCGTGTCCGTTATTCTTTTTTTTTTCCCTTTTGTACCGGATCGGGCTGCGTCGGTCGCGAGTTCCGCAGAGTAGTTGTATTTCCGGTTATTATTTCTTTTATTTTGTCGATGAAATTGTAATTGACGTGCAAGGTTGTTTGGCCGGGACGGCTGGATCCGCGGTGTTAGTTGTGGCGTCCGATTTTGAATTTGACCGGTGGGTTTTTGAATCGGATAAGCCGTTGGGGTCGCGAGTCGCGGCAGTGTGGTTTTTTTTTTGTGGGGCTGATAACACACATTTTCTGGCACCGTACCGGTGTTATAACGAGCTCCCGTTTCGGGTAGTATTTTCCTCCCGGAGAAGGCGGGTATCTGATATTGTCTGGTAGCGTTCCGGTGGTATAATTGAGTTTTTTTCCCCCCGTTGGTTTCGGGGTGATATTGGGATCGTTCGCTGACGGGCGCAGATCCAACCGTCGCTGGGGTACCGGCCGTTAGCGGGGTGTAGCGGGGAGACCTGACGATCCGAGAGCGTGTGTAGTACCGGTGTGCGTGTGATCGCGGGTAAAAATTATTTTTCTCTTATTATTTTGTTAAATGTTTTTTTATTACCGTGGTGGATTGAGCAGCCGCAATCGGGAGTGAATGTCGTGAGGTTTTTTTTTGTATTATTTAACCCGTTTCGTGTGTGGGAGTGAGAGTGAGGGGTGTGGATCGTCGGTCCGTACCGTGGGTAGGCGAGCGAGTTGCGAGAGTGTGTGTGTGGGTGCAGGAGTGCGGGTGCACCGTCTAAGTTCCTTTATTGTTTTTTTTCCGGATTTTTTTTTGTGTTTGCTTCGGAATCAAAACCATTTCTGGCTTATCGTACTTTTTTGTTTTCCCGGGTTTTTTTTTATTTATTTCTTTCCTCCCCCTGTTCTTTCGGAAACCTGTGCGGAACGGGTTTTAAGGATACCGCCACTCTGCCATCGTGATAGGGCTGCGGCTGGCCCGTGCACAGCAGCTTGGCTCGGAGGTGGGATCTTTCCCGGCGTGCAAACGCCTGGCGCCCAGGGTAAAAAATTTAAGGGGAAGATCTCACGAGCTTTAGCTTGTGGTGTGAGCGAAATTCGCGTTACAAATTTTGGCGCCCAACGTGGGGCCACTGAAGAGTATTAGAAATAAATTAAATTTAAAGAATTTAAAAAAACTCCCGACTAGAGTAAAAATCGAACACAAAAAAAATTAGAACGAAAAAAAAGTAATCTGATAGAAAGCATGAATAAAATTCATGAATCTAAAAAGAATACAACAAATTAATAAATTAAAAATGGAAATAACAAATTAGTGAAATTAAAAGAATGAAATAAATAAATAAATTCAAAAAGGATAAAATAATTCAAGAAGTCATCTTAGTTTATTCATAGTTTTAATTATGATCGTTCGTTTGTATGAGTTCAATTTTTTGAATCGTGGTAATTTTCTCACTGCCCCCAATTCAGTCGGGAGACGTTTTCTTTCGTATCGTCGAACATCTAAATGCAGATCGTCTTCATGTTCAATTATCTAATGGCGTCTTCTTTGCACTGTCAAACATCTATATCCTATATCATATTTATGATTGATGAATGACGTCTCCCGACTGAATTGAGGGCAGTGAGAAAATTACCACGATTCAAAAAATTGAACTCATACAAACGAACGATCATAATTAAAACTATGAATAAACTAAGATGACTTCTTGAATTATTTTATCCTTTTTGAATTTATTTATTTATTTCATTCTTTTAATTTCACTAATTTGTTTTTCCCATTTTAAATTTATTTATTTGTTGTATTCTTTTTACATTCATGAATTTTATTCATGCTTTCTATTAGATTACTTTTTTTTCGTTCTAATTTTTTTTGTGTTCGATTTTTACTCCAGTCGGGAGTTTTTAAAAATTTTTTAAATTTATTTTATTTCATACTTTTTAAAGATAATTCGATATAATTTTCTCCACGTCCGCCAATGATTGGAATCATTTAGGTCAAACAAGACGTCCACGTCACAAAACAATTTTTCCTACTAGTGTCATAATGTACTATTGTTTATCGATTCCATATCGTAAAACGTGACCACTGTATAGAAATTTGATGAGACAAGACTTTGAAAGTATCGACTAGCTGCGGCACATGCTGGTTGTCCTTGGGCGCAGTTGAGTACAGTCTCAGCGAAATGTCAGCCCATCATGTGATTGTTCAGCGCGGCTCCATGTAGCCATGACAAATTGTCAGCCCATCGTGGAGTCTTGAGGGCGGCTTAATACAGCCTTGACCAAATCTCAGTGCTTTATGGAGATTTTAAGCGCGGCTTTATGTAGCCTAGACCAAATGTCTGTGCATTGTACAGTTTTCGAGCGCGGCTCGACGTAGCCTTGACCAGATGTCGGCGCATTCCGCTCGTCCTTCCCAGTCATTATAGGTTTTGAATATGTCTTAAGCAGGTGAACATTGAATGAATGCTGCTCCGGAAAGGACCTGACTCATATAGAAAAAAAAATGAAAACAAATATACATATTGTGCATTCTGACAAATCGCTTTGTCTAAAGTTTTGTCGGTTGGAGGATAAAGTAAAAAATTGAATCTGACAACAATTCTTTTCTTTCGAATTGCCAATTCCATGCCAGTCCAGCTGAACATCAATATTCACGTTTTTCACAATCCTGATAACATTATCATACGTTGAATAAAAAAGAATGAACTCATTAAACAATATCGTTAGTACGTGAAATCAGTTGATGGCCATAAATGAAACAATATCACCGGGCATAACCACGTCATCCGACCTAACCTCCACATTCACATACATCTTAATTTCACGCCCGAATACAAGTATCCAGAATTATTAATTCGACGTGCTTGATAAAATCGTCAGTAGATCAATCCTGCTAACTAACTAATTATTGAACGTTAAATGGAAAATGCACTCTTTAAAAAAATATCGTTTATACGTGAAATCAATTGATAAAAAATTCTCACTCTGAATCACTCGAGAAAAAAAAAAAAATTTCCGTTGAAAGTTCTGTTTCGAGGTTAAAACGATCGACTAATCGCGCTGTCTCTCTCGCACTCAGCGATATCGTCCAGAGCCTTCATGCAAAGCACACGGATACGTTCCACTACACTTACACACGCGCTGTCACAGCAGATGATGCCGTGAAGTCTGCGATTCATGCATTCGAACCCATCAAAATTGCGATTTGAGAAAAACGTTCGAAAACGTTCAAATTTCTACATTTAATATCTCCGCGAGTTGAGATCTGATCATAAATATTATAGAAGCTAAACCCTCTCTGTGACTTCCGACACCGATGTACATCAATTTGTAAGAGGAAAATCAGCCGTTTGGCCGGTAAAGCAATTCCCACAAAACGCCAATTCACGTTGCTCACGACGAAACACATAACTCCCGTTTTCAGCCGGGAGTTAAAAAGTGCCGTACAGTGTTTTCGTTGGTTTTCCCAAGATTTTTCTTTTATCGGAAATTCGGAAATATTCGGTTTTTTTTCGTTTTGTAAAATTTTTAAAATTCGGGTTTAGTAAAATATTTCAATTTCTGTTCTCCGTTGATTTTATTTTTGAAGTACGCTTGGTGGTATGTGTGAGTGTGACGGTAAGTGCGCGCGGGGAAAGAGGAGGCGGCAGGAGCGCTGGCCGTACCGCGTCGCTCGGGGTCTCGATCTCGCTCGCCTGTGTTTACGTTTTTTTGGTGTTTTCGTTGTTCGAGCTTGATTTAAGTTTCGACAAATTGTGTCGATTTAAGAGACGAATTTAGTGAGCATTGCGTGTGAAATATTCACGAAGGATATTATATCGGAAATTTTCGAAGCCCGTGGCCGCGTCTTCCTCCGTGCCGGTGACAGCTAAGGGGGGGGGGGGGGGGGAGCGCGGATGACGATACATTCGTTGTGGCTCTTCCTTGACGGATTATTTATTCTACATTTTTTATCTTCGGACGTTTTATTTCTTCGACTTCCTGCTTTCTGTGTTTTTTTGACAAACCATTTTATTTCTTTATGTTAAGTTTTTTGGGAGATATTTATTTTTCTTTTACGTGGGTTTTTTTTTAACTTTGATTAATTTTTTTTGACTATTTGACTTCTGATATTTTATCTTCTGTGACGGAAAATTTCTGGTTTCGGTTTTTGAGGAGAATTTGAATTTTATTTTATTCACTTTGACTTTTGGTCCGTTCTTTTCTGTTTGAGTTTTTTTTTGACAGTTGCTTTATTCGTTTGACGACTTTATTTCATTTTATTTGGACGTTTATTTTGGATATTTGACAATTCGATTTTATTTTATTTTGATAATTATTTTCACATCTCGACAATTAATTTTATTTTATTCTGACTATTTCTTTTACGTTTGGATAATTCATTTTATTTTATGTTGACTGCTACTTTTATATTTTGACAATTATTTTCTATACTTTGACAATTTTATTTATTTTATTCTGTCTGTTATTTTATTTCTTCTTGACGATTATCTTTATAGTTTGACGATCGATTCTATTTTATTTTGACAGTTATTTTGGATGTTTGACAAGTTGGTTTTATTTCTGTTTTGACAATTTTTTTTACACATCTGAACGATCGATTTTACTACAGTTCCGCAGGGGCCTGGCCACCCGATTGTTAATTTGTGTCGTGTTTTATGTTTTGATGGTGTTTATTTATTGGTTTGATTGTTTATTTATTTATTTATTTGTTGGTTGATTTCTTTGTTCATTAACCCGTTTAGTTACAGTGAATTTCGAGTTGTTTTATGGCGCTTAGATTTTGAGCGGCCACGATTGTGTTTTTTTTGTTCATTTTGTGCAGCAACCGGTATATCTTTTGTTTTGCATTGATTACGTGTGCATTCCCTTCCCGTTTCTTGTGTTTTTCCCTTTTTCCCCAACGAATTTTTCCTCTGATTCGGCCATAGTTGGCCTCACGTCAGTGGTACCGTCGGTCAGCTCGGACCAAAGGAGCATCGTGCGGCTTATCCTTGGATCAGCTATTATTATCGATATTTAATAATTTATTTTTTATTCTTTTCTTTTTTTTGGGGAGTGATAGTAGTCTTGATTATGGATCACGAGCTAACGTTTACCGAGGTCGCGGGCCTTAGCGACGATCAATTGAAGGCTGAATTAGTGTCACGGGGTTTACCGGTCAAGGGGGAAGTCAACGCGTTGCGGGAAAGGTTATATGAATTTGGACATTTTGCCGGTCGAGTTGGAACATCAGAGCTCGTGGGTGCGGGGGGTGGTCCGTCAACCATCCACCCACCCGACCATTCAGATGACCCGTTTGCAGGAAATGGCGGTAGGGCCAATTTAAGGGGGGGAGCGGCAACCGGTACATGGAACCATTCGTCACCGATAGGAAATGAACCACGTCGTAGGGCGGCGGTGTTGACCGCGTATGATATTTTGAGGCGATGGAATATTGAATTTTCTGGGGCGAAGGGTGAAGAGGTAGAGGTGTTCCTCTCGCGGATTAACGACGGTAGATCGTTGGTCGAGGTTTCGGACAATGAGTTATTTAATTGCATTCCACCGTTCTTATCGGGAATGGCTTATCATTGGTTTAAGCAGGAGCGTGAGAAGTGGAGTACGTGGACAGCGTGTGAGGCTGCTTTCAAGTCCCGGTTTACGGATCCCGACTTGCAGTTTTTACTGCAGGAGGAGATCCGGGCTCGAGTGCAAGGTCCGGACGAGTCAGTGGTAGATTATCTCACATGTATGAAGGGGTTAATAATTTGCGTGGTCCCGCCTATGTCTCTTTCCGATCAGCTTGACATGGTGCATCGTAATTTACTACCTCGTTTACAAGTCGCGATTTTACGTACCGAGATCGAGTCAATGGAAGGTCTGGTTAGAGATGGGTCGCGGTTAGAAAGGAGTTTCCGAGCAGGTGAAACCCAAAGATTACCGCCTTCACCCGAAAAGTCTTTATTTCCGGAATTCGCGTATAACGGAGCGAGGACGCGAGTAGCGTTTGGACGTGGGACCATACAAAGTTCGTCACGGCAAGGTTGCTACTCGTCGGATGCTTTCCAGAGTGAAGGAGGGCGGAATAGACGATAGGGACGCCCACAAGTCCCGGAAATGCAGACGAGGGTTTTTTTTGTTCTCCTTTCCATCCACTAGCCCATATATCCTTGCTGCCGTCGTTTTTTGTTTTCAACCGTCCGGTTGGTGTTGTTACAGTTACAGTGTCTGTTGGTGTACCGTTTTACCGTCGATGTGTTTGTCCGAATCATGGTGCATGGAGAGGGTCGGGAGCATGAATATCCGTGGTTCCTGTCGGTTCCGGAGTGTAGTCGGGGCCGGATAAGACGGTAATGACCCCGCAAATATGTCAATGATTATTTGCGTTTTTTCGTTATTTTTATTTTCAAGAGACCATGGTGGCTGCGCCGTTGTCGTGGTGGTTGAGAGTTCCAAAATGGGGTTGATTGAGCGTGGCTTGCTCGAGCCGGGGCGGTCGAGGTTAAGGGGGGGAGGTTGTAACGCGAAATAATTCGCTGCATTTCTCGATCCACGCTCACAGCTCTCGTCACGACGACACCGACGAGCCCAGGGTCCGATTAGGGAAATTATATCTCTGTTATAATTATTTTGCTTTGTTTTTTTCATTTTTCACCATTGTAATCGTCCCGGGCGGTGAGACTTCACCGCAACCGCGGATAGTACCGGAGACAGCGGGTCGGGGAAAGGAGGAGAGCGTTCCCGCGAGGGGTAGCCACGCCGATCAGCGTAGCGGGGGCCCCCCATCAAGACGCCTCGTCAACTTCTCCGACGTCAAAGCAGGCTACGGAAGATAGAGCGTGCGAGGACCCCCGAAAATGTAGGTGCGCGGGGAGAAATCAGAGTTGGTCGCCTGACCCCCCGGCGCCGTAACGTATGAAACGTAGGGGTTCAGGGGGCACGAGCCATCCGTCACGACGTTGTTCAGGGATATTTCGTGGGAGTCGTCGTGACGAGCGCTCGGCCGGAGAGAAGTTTTGTAAAAAAAAGGATTAGTTTGGATATCCGTGAATCGTACGACGAGGTCCCGGTCCCGGAAGTAGCGGAGGAAGGTTGTTTCGTCGTTGCCGGTGAGTCTCGTTTGGTCAATTTCCGTCTCGGGACGAGGATAGGGTATCATTGTGGAAATTGTGTTTTTTTCCCCTACCGCTGCGGCAGCGGTTTGGCTACAGGGTCGCCGTGTCCGTTATTCTTTTTTTTTTCCTTTTGTACCGGATCGGGCTGCGTCGGTCGCGAGTTCCGCAGAGTAGTCGCTAACATTTCCGGTTATTATTTCTTTTATTTTGTCAATGAAATTGTAATTAACGTGCGGGGTTGTTTTGCCGGGACGGCTGGATCCGCGGTGTTAGTTGTGGCGTCCGATTTTGAATTTGACCGGTGGGTTTTTGAATCGGATAAGCCGTTGGGGTCGCGAGTCGCGGCGGTGTGGTTTTCTTTTGTGGGGCCGATAACAGACATTTTCTGGCACCGCACCGGTGTTATAACGAGCTCCCGTTTCGGGTAGTATTTTCCTCCCGGAGAAGGCGGGTATCAGATATTTTCTGGTCCCGTTCCGGTAGTATAATTGAGTTTTTTTCCCCGTTGGTTTCGGGGTGATATTGGGATCGTTCGCTGACAGGCGCGGATCCAACCGTCGCCAGGGTACCGGCCGTTAGCGGGGTGTAGCGGGGAGACCTGACGATCCAAGAGCGTGTGCAGTACCGGTGTGCGTGTGATCGCGGGTAAAAATTATTTTTCTTATATTATTTTGTTGAATGTTTTTTTATTACCGCGGTGGATTGAGCAGCCGCAATCGGGAGTGAATGTCGTAAGGTTTTTTTTTGTATGATTTAACCCGTTTCATGTGTGGGAGTGAGAGTGAGGGGTGTGGATCGTCGGACCGTACCGTGGGTAGGCGAGCGAGTTGCGAGAGTGTGTGTGTGGGTGCAGGAGTGCAGGTGCACCGTCTTAGTCCCTTTATTGTTTTTTTTCCGGGTTTTTTTTTATTTATTTCTTTCCGCCCCCTGTTCTTTCGGAAACCTGTGCGGTACGGGTTTTAACGATACTCCCACTCTGTCATCGTGATAGGGCTGCAGCTGGCCGGTGCACAGCAGCTTGGCTCGGAGGTGGGATCTTTCCCGGCGTGCAAACGCCTGGCGCCCAGGGTAGAAAATTAAAGGGGAAGATCTCACGAGCTTTAGCTTTTGGCGTAAGCAAAATATGCGTTACAAGAGATAGAGAGACCAAGAGATAGAGAGATAGAGAGATAGAGAGATAGGAAGATAGAGAGATAGAGAGATAGAGAGATAGAGAGATAGAGAGATAGAGAGATAGAGAGATAGAGAGATAGAGAGATAGAGAGATAGAGAGATAGAGAGATAGAGAGATAGAGAGATAGAGAGATAAAGAGATGGAAAGATAGAGAGATAGAGAGATAGAGAGATAGCGAGATATAGAGATAGAGAGATAGAGAGATAGAGAGATAGAGAGATAGATAGATAGAGAGATAGAGAGATAGAGAGATAGAGAGATAGAGAGATAGAGAGATAGAGAGATAGAGAGATAGAGAGATAGAGAGATAGAGAGATAGAGAGAGAGAGAGATAGAGAGATAAAGAGATAGAGAGATAGAGAGATAGAGAGATAGAGAGATAGAGAGATAGAGAGATAGAGAGATAGAGAGATAGAGAGATAGAGAGATTGAGAGATTGAGAGATTGAGAGATTGAGAGATAGAGAGATAGAGAGATAGAGAGATAGAGAGATAGAGAGATAGAGAGATAGAGAGATAGAGAGATAGAGAGATAGAGAGATAGAGAGATAAAGAGATAGAAAGATAGAGAGATAGAGAGATGAAGAGATAGAGAGATAGAGAGATAGAGAAATAGAGAGATAGAGAGATAGAGAGATAGAGAAATAGAGAGATAGAGAGATCGAGAGATAGAGAGATAGAGAGAGATAGAGAAATAGAAAGAGATAGAGAGATAGAGAGATAGAGAGATAGAGAGATAGAGAGATAGAAAGATAGAGAGATAGAGAGATAGAGAGAAAGAGAGATAGAGAGATAGAGAGATATAGAGATAGAGAGATAGAGAGATAGAGAGATAGAGAGATAGAGAGATAGAGAGATAGAGAGATAGAGAGATAGAGAGATAGAGAGATAGAGAGATAGAGAGATAAAGAGATAGAGAGATAGAGAGATAGAAAGATCGAGTGATACAGAGATAGAGATATAGAAAGATAATGAGATGGGAAGATAGAGGGATAGAGAGATAGAGAGGCAGAGAGATAGAGAGATAGAGAGATAGAGAGATAGAGAAATAGAGAGATAGAGAGATAGAGAAATAGAGAGATAGAGAAATAGAGAGATAGCGAGATAGAGAGATAGAGAGATAGAGAGATAGAGAGGTAGAGAGATAGAGAGATAGAGAGATAGAGAGATAGAGAGATAGAGAGATAGAGAGATAGAGAGATAGAGAGATAGAGAGATAGAGAGATAGAGAGATAAAGAGATAGAGAGATAGAGAGACAGAGAGATGAAGAGATATAGAGATAGAGAGATAGAGAGATAGAGACTAGAGAGATAGAGAGATAGCGAGATAGAGAGATAGAGAGATAGAGAGATAGAGAGATAGAGAGATAGAGAGATAGAGAGATAGAGAGATAAAGAGATAGAGAGATAGAGAGATAGAAAGATAGAGAGATGGAGAGATAGAAAGATAGAGAGATAGAGAGATAGAGAGATAGAGAGATAGAGAGATCGAGAGATAGAGAGACAGAGAGATAGGGAGATAGAGAGATAAAGAGATAGAGGGATAGAGAGTTAGAGCGATAGAGAGATAGAGAGATAGAGAGATAGAGAGATAGAGAGACAGAGAGATAGAGAAATAGAGAGATAGAAGGATAGAGGGATAGAGAGATTTTGGCTCTGATTTACCGAGCCCATCATGCTTGATACCGTTTGTTGTTCTGGCTGGCTATTGTGATGGACTGCTCTTTGGGCCTCGAATTCGGCCTTCGCTCGCTCAAGCTCTGCTCGCTGTTGTCTCAGGTTCTCTATTTCTGCGGCGATCTCTTGGCGACGGACAGAGTCGGCAACCACCGTTGTATCTTCGGCCAATATAGGCATCATTTTTCGACGATCGTCTCTGCGCCTTACAGGAAATTTATAACTCGTGAAAATTTGTTTTGAATTTCTGCCCGCTTTCGTTACATACACGTGTTTTTCACCATCGGCCATACGACGCCGTGGCTTCTTTTTATTTTTATTTTTATTTAAAGCAAATAAGGGCGTTAGTATTTGCAAATCGACGTTCGAATTATAAGATTGTTGATTCTTGCTAATTAGTTGGGCGCCAATGTAAAATATTACGTTTCAGTTATACCTGAGGACATATATATATATATATATATATATATTTTTACTCTCACAGATATTATTATTCACAAACTTTTATAGATCGATACACATAATTCATCCATTCAATTTCATTCACACTACCAATATTATAAATTCGTTGTTATTAATTCGATTTGTTTCTCCCTCTCTCATCCATATTATGCTCTATGTATTTCTCCGTGACACGTTCAAAAACGGGGTTATTCATACATATAAAATTTGGATACTCATTGAATACTATGTGGCGCTGGTCTCGCGTTGGCTCAATCCTCCCTGGGTAGGATATCTTGTCATTCGCGAATCGTCGAATAGCCGTTCGATGGAAGACGGACTCAGATTCTCCAGGACCTCGTGATCGAAAGGTGCCGATGGCGTAAATAGGAGCGACGTGTTATCACGATGGCGTTCTAGGGAGTACGAGAGTGAGTTGCTCCGAAATTCAGAGCTCATGCTCTCGTTACAGCCGTAAGACTTGCGCACTCGTCACGACGCTTATTGCACGTGCTTATGATATCGATCGGCGCGATCACTGTAACGGCCAGATCTACTAATCGCGCTCGCGCGGGACGTTCGAATACAAATGTTTCGTACATACTGCAGTGCTACCTTTCCGAATAGATTCAGAAAACATCCCGTAGGATATCAGATTTGTTTCGGGTCTTAATTCTTTATTTTCTATTTTTACAGTCCTATCAGCATTAACAGGTATAAAAAGTCACGCATAACTTGCAATTGATCCAACTATTTCTACTAAGGCGGCTTATACTTTACATCTAGAGACATACAAAATAAAAACCCTAAATGACTCTTAATGAACAATACAATGCCGTTTCCCACTCATTGTATAATAAGCTGCTTATATGCATCAAAAATCAGTTTTTCTATTGTTTATAAAATTTCGTTCTAAGTTTGCGTTCATAATTAATAGGGCAAAAAATGCCTTGGCCGTCGCTGTATGGTACACTCAATTTTCTAGAAAATTAATCATTTATTTCCATAAGAATACCACGAGCAGTACCACAGTTTAGTATGTTTTATTCATCTGCGAGAGAGTTGCATGACCTCGTTTCAACACAGCGGCGATTCGCCTCAGTCAAACGGTTTGTTTTGTCTGCCTCACGTCCTACTAACAAATTGGCTCTCACCTTTATCTATATATCAGTTACAGTAACTACAAGGCATCCGATTGTTTGTAGTGACTGTGCTACCCGGGTACGTCTTTGTGAACGTGGTTCATGGGCAAGATGCGCTCCAGGCCAATTTTACCATGGTTCGACCTATTAATTGTAATCAATGCGCGCCGGGAATATGGCTACAACGTATCCTCCAGATGTTTGTTGAATCCGTTATTGGGGAAAAGTCAATTCACTTAGAGAATGGAACGAAAAGTAAGCAGAGACCGATGCCAGCAATTAAGGGAGGAGGTCCGTTTTACCGGGTTTGTGAAAATTGTTTTTCATGAATTTTTTCTGTCGAAACAGTGAGACATATTGAGAAGTCTTTCTGTGTGAATATTTATTATTATTTTCTATGCTTATACAAATTTTTATAAGACATCCCGTTGAGTCGTACTCGCTTGGCATGCCGGACCGCAAGAGGCTGCATTTTATCGGTACCCACAATTGCGCCCGTTTGACTGATTCGACACACAAAATTCGAATACGTTTTGTTTTTGTCAGGGGACCTTCTATAGCCCGTAGCTCGATCACACTGATGAAATTAAAAATCACAAAATGGCGCTACGATAACGAATTTTTTTCAATTTGGCAGCATTTTTCAGTCTTCTTCAGGTTGTACATGTCGTAACTTTTTATGTCTACTGTCATGCGCGTCGGGGGCTGTAGGTGAATGTATTCTAAAGAAGATCGCGAAAAATTTGGATAAATCGATCAAGTGGTTCCTAAGATATCGTGGGCCCAAGGTTGAAAAAGGTAGTTTCGAAAAAAACGCATCTAAAGTTTCGGTATGAACCGATAAAAATCATCGTTGAATTCAGTCACTTACGCCCAATCGGCGATTCCGGCGCCATATTGGGGTCCTTCTTCCTCCAACTGAAAATCGTACTGAACACTACTAGCCTCTCTTTCAGCATTCCGTGTTTTCTGGACCTCGAAGGACGATCTTCTGTCAGCACGGTCGATGCGCTCGTTGTTGCGCGTAGGTGCAAAATCATGTGCCTCGTCGCCAATACGCAGACCCATAGCACACATGTTTTGCAGGATTGGGGTAAATCTCTCGTTACAATGGCAGCATGCTAGATATGTAGCAATGTCAAGCGAGGAAAGACAACAATGCAGATGCTTAGGGACACCGTTCCAGAGCATAGAATTGAAAGACTCATTGCTGTTATGTGTGTAGGCCCCCAGATATCCCTCCAGCAATTCTTCTCTGGCCAGATCTTCGTAAATAGGTTGGATGACTGTTAAGACTTGTGTGTTGAACGGTTGGTCATGTTTGAAGCTTGCCAGTTCACCTCGAGCCTCAGCTGTTTTATATGTGCACCAGCTCGCGGGCCCTTTAGTACAATATTGATGCCGGGGTTTGGCGTCGGTTGAACTCCGGTGGTAGAATGTGCCTACGCGGCCCAGTGCATATCTTCCATGCGAGCGATGTTCTCCTGCTTTTCTTCTTGGACAAATTTTTCCAGTACAAAATGAAAAACTGTTTTGCTGGCGATATGTATGTCCTCGAGACAGGTGGTATACAGTCTCTTCGTGAAACCTTTGCTGATGTCCATGAGGCCACAAAACGAATTTATACCAGCTCTTGTCAGTAGTAGAAGCCTCGAAACAAAAGCAAACCGACGATTTATTTCAGACGCTCGGCCGATCTTTGGAGACAAATCCACGAATTTGACTCCACAGGCACATTTCAATTGAATTTTGAGACTGAGCCCAGTCATCGATTTTTTGCCAAATTTCACTTTCTCGTGACATTCTTTGCACTCCATGTATGCATTTAGTGTCGTGAACACCATGAAGAAATGGAAAATCACGTAGCTGCTATCCCTGTCTCGCGGAACTTGATCATGCTGGACATTCCTTAATTTTTTCGCCGAAGTCGATTTGAAAATCGAATCAGTCTCTGCTATTGTCTGATTCCCCCAAAACGTCTTTTTTTTCTGACGATCTGCTCGTACACGATTAACTCGGCTGTCTTTTTTATCCATCTTTCAACTCAACAACTACTGCACTCTCACTCGTGAATCAAATAGGTACTCTCACTTCGAAAGTCTGAACAAGACTAACGTACGACACGTCAGTTGCTCGTCGCAGAAATACCAAAGGATAAGGGGCGGGAGAGGGTTTCTTGGTATGACCATTCTCAGAATAGCAGCTGCAGGTCCGAGCAGGAGTGAACCCCTAGCGCGCTACGAGACATCGCCTGGCAGTTCGGTTTATACCGGCGGCGTACCCATCCATTCAAATCGCTATAACTCTGCCAATTTAGCAAAATTCTTAATAATGTTTGAAGGGAATATTCTCAAGACTATAAGCTAAATGAAAATGCAGAAAACCAAAAATCGATTTTATGATTGGAAAAAGCGGGCCTCCCCCCCCCCCCTAATAAGTAGTAGAATAATGTGTAGCATAGTGACAGCTTCAATGATTTCGTTGAAAAAAATGTCAAGGCTGACAAGGATAAGGGTCGAGTTAATTTACGCTGTATAGTTTGTTCATAGACGACAAACCTCTGGATAACTAAATTGATAAGCCAATTTGAAATTTATTTTATAGTAAAGGTTGCAGGAATAATGCTCTTAAATAAGGAAAACACAGCCGCTGTCGAGTTCGGGTTTGATCATTAAATATTAGATTGATAAGTGGAACTGCGGTTCACCTTCCCGAACAACGAGCATGGAGTATTGACTACGATTTATCTCCCCAAGGTCGTAAGGTCACGAGATTGCATAATCGAAAATCATTTCAATATGAATAGAAACAAAACTTTGTGTAGAGATGAAAAATATATGATGGAGAGCTCGCAAAACATGTTCCATCGTGACGGCCAAATAATGCGATGAGCTGTGAAAACTGACGCCGGCCAGTTTTCAGCAACTGTTTGCTGCAAGTTGCATAAAAACCTAATAGTGGACTGTATTTTTTGTTTAAATGCTTTTTATTACGGAGAGCTCGCAACGACGAACCCGCCATATCGCCATGTTGAATCACAGCTGCCGCGCCTCTCGCGGCGTTCCTATACAAGCCTTTACACTCCGCCCGCCTTGAACAAGCGTCTCTTTCAACTTGAACAGTTTGCTTAGATTCTAAATAAAACAAGTAATATCAATTCGTTTAATCTACCGATACATCCCGAAGAAAAATCCGATACATTCGCGGTTTAATTATTCGCGTAAGGAGGAACAAATAGATTTTGATTCTCAGATATATCAACGTATGTAAGGAATAAAATTGAACTATCTATAAAAATAACGTAAACTTTCGTATTTCGTTTCAAAGAAAAACATGAATAATTGGAATAAAATTTGAAACTTTAAACTTATTAAAACAAGCTAACTTTAGTATTTTTTTTTTTAATCCAGTGTTTATCACAGGTTATTGACTGTGTCATACGGCAGTGCGCCCAGCTTCTTGACTGCGCGTTTGAAGACTGAAGATGATGTTCAAACTGTAGCTACTCGCACTACGTTGTCGTCGCCGGGATGGACGTCGATTACGCGCCCTATCTTTCATTGCAGGAGCGGCAAACTATCCTCAATGAGAAGTACCATAGTACCGATCTCGAGGTTTTGACCTGGTGTTGTCCATTTCGTTCTCGTCTGCAATTGATGTAAATATTCTCGATTCCAGCGCTTTCAGTAGTGTTCTTTCAGCTTCTGTAAATGCTGCGATTGGCTTAAACGGTTATCGGGAACATCTACATAGTGTTTTTCAGCAAGTAGTAATAGTGAATTGCCAGTAAGAAAGTGGGAGTGAGCGCTGTGTAGTCATTGGGATCAGAGGATAATTGGGTCAATGGTCTTGAATTTAATATTGCTTCGATCTCAGTGAGTAAGGTGTAATATTCTTCGAATGTGTAAAGAAGACTCTTTACGGTTATCATCAGGTGTCGTTTTGCGCTTTCGACAGCAGCTTCCCACAAACCACCGAAGTGAGGGGCTCGAGGAGGGATGAGGTGCCACGTGATCTGCTTCATTGCTAGCGTAGTTAATATCTGTGTTTCTTTTTTTTTTGAGAAATTCATATATTTCCTTGAGTTCTCGGGCAGCTCCTACGAAGTTAGATCCATTATTTGAATAGATATGAGAACTAGTTCCTCGTCTTGAAGAAAAACGTTTAAGAGCTGCCAGAAAAGCTTCCGTACTTAAGCTGCTCACCGGTTCCAGGTGGACTGCTTTGGTTTCAAAACAGGTGAACACTGCGATATACGCTTTCCAAGTCGGAATTTTTCCTCGTCGTTCGCTTTCTCGTAAGGTAAACGGACCGGCGTAGTCCACGCCGCATACATCGAACGGACGTATTGCTTCGGTTACCCTATCAGCGGGTAAGTTAGCCATCATTGGGTCTAGAGCACGGGGTCGGTAGCGAAAACACGATACACAATTCTGTGTAATTTTTCTTGCCTCTCTTCTTCTGGATAACGGCCAATACTTCTTACGAACGAAGCCCAGAAGATGCTGAGGCCCGCAATGTAGCAATTTAGAATGTTCTTGTCCAAGAATGAGCGTGGTGATATGGTGCTTTGATGGAAGTACAATCGGATATTTCCGGTCTTCCGGTATATCTGCATTTCGTTAGCGCCCTCCCACTCGAATTAATTCGTTGCTATCGATAAATGGATTGAGTTGTCGAAGGGAGCTCTTGTTACTAACAGACTGATTAACTCGAAGGTCGTACAACTCCTGCGCAAATCTTTCTCGTTGAGTAATGCGTAGGATATAAATCGTTGCTTTATCCAACTCCTGTGTTGTCAGACTTTTTTTTTCGCGCCTGCCTTTAACGTTCTGAATAAATCTTGTAATATATCCGAAGATTCGTTGTAATTTCGTAAACGCTGAGTATTTCTCTAATATTGTAACGTCTGTCTGAGTAGTGGTAAGTATTAACTCGCGTTTTCGACCAAGGTTTTCTTGATTAGGGAGGAATTGCTGCAGTGGCCAATTCTCCTTTGACGACATCCACGTAGGTCCATGCCACCATAGTTGATTTTCGAGGATAAATTCAACGAAAATACCGCGTGATAACATGTCCGCTGGATTTTCTTCTGTTGGCACGTGATTCCATTCGGCATCTGCGGTGAGCGTTTAAATTTCGGCTACGCGATTTGCAAAGAATGTCTTCAATTCGTGAGGGCTTGTTTTTATCCAACAAAGGACAATTTTGTAGAGTCGCTTCATAAGTAGATATTTCGTACTTTTTCTCGTAAGGCACTTTTTACCGAGTCGATTAGTTTGGCGAGCAATAAAGCTGCACACAACTCTAATTTTGGTAACGATATGGTTTTCAGTGGTGCTACACGTGTTTTCGAGCACAGCCGAAACGAGTTGAATTTTCCGACATTTGATTTGTATGAACAGTATATACAAGCTCCATAAGTTTTCTCGGACGCATCACCGAAACCGTGTATGTCGAGCTGTTCTGATTCGTTATCAGGGTTTGCGTTTCTTGGGATAATTAAGTCGTTCTTTTTTGGTAGTAAACTATAGTAGTTCAACCAGTCTGTGTACATAGATTGTGGTATAACCTCATCCCATGTGAGTTTCAGTTTCCACAATTCTTGCATCATTATTTCTGCGGTAATCATTACGGGTCCGATGAGCCCTAAAGGGTCGTAAATTCTCGCGATTTGTGATAGTATGTGCCTCTTTGTCGGCTTTCCATTTTCCGAGGTGACTACAGCGTATTGTAGTGTATCAGAGGAAGAGTCCCAGAGCAAACCTAACGTTTTCCACGGCTCTTGTTTATCGAGAATCAGTAGATTGTCTGCTTTACTCTCTTCCGTTAAATTTTCGACTATTTTCGAATCGTGTGTCCTCCACTTTCGCAGAGGGAACTGTCCTTTAGACAGCAATTTTTGCAACTGTTGCTGCAGATTGACCGCTTTTTCCACGGTACTGCAGCCTTTCAAAACATCGTCCATGTAAAAATCGAGACGTAGTGCATTTGCTGCCGCTGGATACAGTTTCGCTTCTTTTTCTTCGGCCAATTGCTTCAAGCATCGAATGGCAAGATATGGAGCGCATGAGGTTCCATATGTGACGGTGATCAACGTATATCTTTTTACTGGTTCGTTAGAATTATACCGCCATAATATTTGCTGTGATTGACGATCTTCTTGATTTACTACTATCTGTCTAAACATCATTGCCACGTCTGCTGTAAGAACGTATTGATGACAACGAAAACGTAAAGCAATGTCGATTAATCCTTCTTTTAAATTCGGTCCTGTGAGCAACTCATCGTTGAGAGATGCTCCCGATGCTGATTTAGCTGAATCATCTAATACGACTCTCACTTTACTCGTTATACTAGTATTTTTTATTACTGGCTGATGAGGTAAATAAAAATTATTTCCTTTCTTGTGCATTACGTCTCCCGAAATTTCAGACATATGTCCTCGTGATTGGTAGTCCTGTAGAAATTTATTATACTCTTGTCTTAAATTCGCGTATCGATCTAGTCGACGCTCCAACTCGTGGAGTCGTCGCAATGCGAAATCTTCCGAATTTCCTAGAGTAATTGATGCATCTTTTGGTAGTCGTACGACGTATCTCCCATCGTCTTGTCTTGTCGTGGTTTTTTGAAAATATTCTTCGCATGACTGCTCCTTTGGAGTCAAGAATTTCTTCGGCTGATGTTCCTCTATCCTCCAGAATTTTTCCAGATGATCGTCCAGGATTCGCGTGCTTAGTAATTGACATCTTGACTGTGCTTCTGGCGCTCTTTTGTCGATCAGATCGCCTCCGATTATCCATCCTAGTAACGTCTTCTGCAGTAACGGCTGGTTTCTTCCTAGTCTCTCTTGACCTATACACAGAAGATTCCAGAAGCATCCGCTTCCGATCAGTAAGTCAATTGTTCCAGGAGTATGATAATTCGGGTCTGCTAACTTGAGATTGATGGGTATCTTGAGTGTTGCAGGATCAATTTTCATTTGCGGTAGTTTTTCTGTGATGACTGGTAGTATTGGGCACTCCAGTGTTGTGCTGTAGCTATTGTGCATTGACTTAATGCGTATTCGCATAGTTTCGGTTACGTTCGATCGTGTTAGACGAACTCCGCTTACGAGAATGTTTACTTTTTTTCGTGTCAATCCAAGCCGTTTCGATAAATGTTTTGTCACAAGATTGTATTGTGATCCAGGATCTAGTAACACTCGACACGTCGTCAATTTTCCGTGTGCGTCATAGACTTGAATCTGAACTGTGGCTAGAATAACTTGCGAGGATCGTTGACGCGATGCGTGGTTCACTATAGCAACCTCCTCGTTCGTATTTTCAGTGTTTTCTTATATATTTATCTGACGAGTTTCAGTTTCAGCATTACCGCCGCCATTGCTTGTAAGCACGGTTTTCGAATCCTTCCTTTTCGTCGAAGAAGACTCTTCTTGTTGAACACTGTATAACAGCGTATTGTGTTTTTGTGAGCATTTTTTGCAAGTAGATGCTGTGCAAGCTTGTAAATAATGCCCTTTTCGCAAACAATTGTAGCAAAGCTGACGCTTTCGAACTTCTTGTTTCTTTTCTTGCATGGATAGCCCTAAGGACTTTTCACATCGATAAATGTAATGTTCACCTTGACGGAATCCGCATGACGTTGGTGTCGTTGACGCTAGACTGACTTTATTATCAGTTTTCTTTTGAATGATTGGCTTGCCGATATCCTGCTTAATTTTAAAGCCCTGAACGAGCTCCAGAGTGTGCGATCGCTGTGTCAGGAACTCAAACAAGTTATCCATGGTCGGCAAATTATTAGGATCGTCTCTTGCTGCATACAATTCCCAATCTCTGCGTGTTTTGTAGTCCAGTTTGCTGGTTACCAAGTAGATTAAAATCGTGCTTCACTGTTCTACGGGTTGACCGAGCGATTCTAATGCTCGAAGATGCGTTCGTACAGTATCAATTCAAAGTCGTAACGTGGTGTGATCACTCGCTTTGACTATTTGCTGCAATTCAAACAATTCTTTGAGATGCGTGTTAATGATAAGTTTTTTATTCTCGTACCTGTTCCTTAGCAAAGTCCACGCTACGTCGTAGTTCGCCTGAGTCGTTTCCAATGCTTCTATGGATTGCAAAGCTTCCTCGGTGAGAGCGCTTTCGAAATACTGCAATTTTTGTACAGACGTTAAATCTTCTCTGGTATGTATTACTGAAGTGAAGGTGTCCCTGAAATGCATCCATTGATTGTAATTTCCATCAAATTTGGGTAACTCTAACATCGGTAGCTTTACGTTGATTCTCGGTGGCCCGGCATTGTTTATGTGCATTGCTTGCATCTGCGGTGCCATCAGATCAGGCGGTTGAGCATCTTTGACGATCTGTCGAGCCTTCGTGATTGCTTCGAAGTATATGTCATCGAACGCTTTTCGTTCTGCCATAAACTCATTCTCCAATTCCTGATTGTGTGCCTCAGTAGGCGGTGGTAGCTTAATCTCCTGATTTTCGCGTAGTTGTGTTTCTAGCTCAAGTTAAACTTCTTCAAACCTCATGTATAGATCTTCCGCTTTGACAATTCGAGCAGGGAGCTGCGCCGAAGTTTGCATGGAACATGCTGATACATGTGTAAAGAACTGATCCATTTGGCCCTTTATTGCGCCTCGCTTGGCGATTAATCTTTTTATCTCTGCCATTGTCATAACTTTTGGGTATGGGAATTTGGGAATAGAAATAGAGGGAGGTGATCCACTAACCTGCTGTACTGTTCGTTGCGCCGCTGACTCTTCTCTCCCCGACGATTCCACGCGATACTGCGATGTCTCCACGACGAGACTGCGTTGATTCTACGATGAGGCTGCGTTGTCTCTGTGACAAGACTGCGTTGTCTCTACGATGAGACTGCGTTGTCTCTACGACGAGACTGCGTTGATTCTACGATGAGACTGCGCCGATTCTACGATGAGACTGCGCTGATTCTACGATGAGACTGCGTTGCCTCTACGATGAGGAGAGTAGAGGGGTAAGGCCGGTTCTGGACCACTTACCACGGGGACCTGCCTTGAGACGGTCGGTAAGGTTGATTTCTCTATGACCAACGGTGGGTTTGTGTCAGATCCCTCTTTTACCGGCGGTGTATCCCGTTTTTGCCGATGGTGGGCCATTTTTTACCGACAGGTTCCAACAGGGATTGATCGTAAGGGTAGTTAGGACAGCTTTAAGCCACGTTCGAATGATGTTCTGCTTTACCGATTGAACGTTGAACGTTCGAATAGTGAGCGTTCTGCTTTACCGACAGCAGCCTCAGATAGCGTTATCTGCCAAGTCTCGCTGCCAATCCGGTAGACGGCGTTGTCTGCTATAGTCAATCGATTTACTCACGGCTCGATCCCAATCCCGCTCAATTGAGCGTTCTACTATACTGACAGCAGCCTCAGATGGCGTTATCTGCCAATCCGGTAGATGGCGTTGTCTGCTATAGTCAATCTATTTACCCACTGCTCAATCCCGCTCAATACTCAGGATAGGTTTTAGTTATTTTTCATAATATTTTTTTGATAACTGTGGAAGGGGGGGGGGCTTCGGAAA
>CAXAQZ010000205.1:0-26589 GCA_963971145.1 Sussaba pulchella
AATCCATCACGGATTACACGCAATCTTTCCCATCCGGTTGTACTCCATCAAGAACTACAACTAATCCGCAAAAAAAAAAATAATCTTGTGCAATCTTCACAGTGCAATTCTTCAGGCCAACGTCTTCTACTGCACGTCACTTTTTCAGAGCGAATGAAAAAAATCAATGTCAATACATTGATCTTTTTAAAAATAATTTATTTTTATTTCATTCGTTTTCGTGACCGTATTTTTTCGTCCTCCAACAATATTGTACATGCGCTTGAAAATGAATTCCGTTGATTGGTCGACAGTCAAACCCGAGTGCAGAATAGACGAGGAACGAATAGACGGTGAATACTATCTCGTTTGCTCGGCATCGGCGAATCCGAAGGAATCCGATTTCACTTGGTCTCTCAAGAGCGACAACGACACCCTCGATCAGGTCGGCGAGACGCGCGATGGAAAGGGATATCTTCGACTCGACACTTCGATCACGAATTTTCGTACTTACGTCTGCGTCGCTAACAATTCCATCGGACCGTCGCTGCCATGCGAACGCGGAGTTCCCGGTAAGATTTATTTACATTTGTTTATCGATTTTTTTTCTTTTCTCTTGCAAATTGAATTTGCAACGTTTCATGAGACGTGAAAAACAATTTTGATTATTGGATATGTAATTCCCAGCCCGCCATGGACGAGACAGTAAGTTTCGATATCGAGAATTTTAATTGAATTTAATGAATTTTTATTGAAAATGAAAATATGGAAATTTTTTATCGGAAAAAAAATTAATTCTTCATTCAACCCGCAGTTTCATAATCGATGCCGCCTATTTTTGTTTTTGGCCAATTATTTCATTCGATGAATTAATTTGCATCGTGGTTATTTCGTTTATTGAAATAATTTCGAATCATTTCACTCGTATTGAAACGTCGAAAGTAATATCTTTCAATGAGACGTTGATGGTGTTGAACGTTCCGTGTTTCCATGTGGATACGTGATTGCAGGCAATTTTCCGTGGTGGCTACAACTCGAGGGCGATGTCCTCATTATCGTGATAATAATAACGGTCGTAATGCTACTGGCGATCGTCGTATGCTGCATCGTCATTTGGTGTATTTGTCGACGAAAACGAGCCCAAGCCAAATGTAAGTTTTTACATCAGTTTTATGACGATATATTTTTTTTTTTTTTTCGCGGTCAGTTTTGTCAATCCAATTTGATTTTTTTTTTTTTTCGATTCGTTGAAAATTATCGTAAATCGCGGGAATCCAACATTTGCATGAGAATATTCATCATCGCCCGTTTTCGTTAAACACGAAAATAATTATTGATGACGAGAGAGAATGGAAAGAGAGAGAAGATTTTTTGAAATTATTCAACTCTTCGTACTAACAAAATGAGGATGAAGTTCGTCGTGAATTAATTTACAGCCGGAAATAAAATTAACCGTCCAATGTCCAAAGCTTTCATGAGCTTTTTATAGAAAACCGTGATGCCACGAGAGCGGTTGATAATTCAACGACGGTAGAACATTTTCATTTTGACGTAATTGAAACCGTTTCATTCGGTCCATACGATAAATTTTATTTCGTCCCTGAAATAGACGAAATATGATGAGAGATTATTTTCGTACTCGAGCTCGTTCTACGCTCTCTCGTTATCCCTGTCGGGCTCATCAATTATACAAGACAATCAAACGTTTCCCGTACGTCAATCACATTGTCGTAATCCGTACGATACGAACGCACACTTACGCACACAAAAACACGCGAACACATGTATCACGCATGCTTTGCTCGATCTCGATTATATAATTATGATTGAATTAATTACTATCGTGTGATCAATCACGTGACAAATTCAAGACGCATGGGCTTGTGTCTCTCGTATCTCGAATTTAACTCTTCCACGGTAATAACGATCGCCAATTCGCGATTGATTTTATTTTTATCGATTAAAAAAATTATCAAATTACAAATTCACGTGGAAAAATAATTTTAAAAATCGCGGTGATAAATATGTGCGCCATCTAATTCTGCAATTCACGAAGACAACGTTTCGAATGCTATTTTAAGTCGTATGAATTTTGATTACCTTCGATCGATCGCATTATTTTATTCAATCATTCAAAAATCGATGGTCGAAGTTGAATCACGAGATAACAATAAAATCGTAAAAACTTTGGAAGGGTTGCGAAAAGAGAAGGTACGAAGGTACTATACGTATAATCGATTTGATAAACCATAGCGGGGAATACACGTGCGAAGATCGAGTATCCGTTGGTTCATAATACGTAGTTAATGTTCCATTCGTGACCCCGATCGTCATACGATCAACCTTCGTCCACACAATCGTACCTCATATCTATCATAAGTGTCACGTTGAGCCGAGTTTTACATTTGTTTGTTATCGTTCACACGTAAATAACTTACGGTAACGCATAGATGCATTAAGATTATGACGAAACTGGCATGTAATTGTGCCGAGCGCTTCTCGTGATTTCGTGAATTCAAAGGTACGACGAATGAAAAGAGAAATGAGAAAATAGTACATTATGACACTAGTACGAAAAAAAAAAATTTCTAACGAGTGTGAGTTTGCGGGACGACCCGATGGCGAGTGTTGCAATCACACGAGTTCAGAAAACGTTTTTCGTACGAGTATAGTACGAATTTTTATGTTACAAGGTGCGTAAAACCGCACTTTTACACGCAGCGGTGTCATAAAATAAATTAATTGAAAGAATAAACTGTAAACGAACGTTCTTCGCGAAATCACGTTTGGCACACGGACGCGAAGTTAGCCAGATTACTCACTAACGCGGTTCTCATTTGTTTCTGTTTTTCTGCTTTTTAATTTGGACTTACTAAAAAAAAAAAAAAAAAAAAACAAACACACAGACAGTAATCGGGTCGTCGAGCTGGAGGAACGCGAGCAGTAAGTACCGAACACAGCTGCATATAAATATTTCTTCTTTTTTTCTTTTTATTCGCGCAATTACATTATTCTCGTTCGTCTCGTCGTTTCATTAATTCCGAGTTTTATTGATTTTTTATTATTATTATTATTATTATTCGATCAGATATTATTCTGCGTCATTATTTTTATCTCCTTCGACGAATGGTGATGGCTTACTGCATGCTAGATCTTCTTCACAGCTTCGTTGTGTTTTTTTTTTAAATGTTTACTTTTGCTTTCTTTTTATCTTTGCTTTCTTCTCTCTGCTTTTCCGGATCGAGTTGCTGTACTCGACGTTTGGTTGGCTCACGCACGAAGTATATGTGACATTGATAAGCAATCGTCGCCCCACAGGCTGTTAGTGCATTCGTCAATGAGGAACGATAAGTTGTTTCTTTGGGTAGTGAACGATTGTGGTGATAATCGGGCGTCAACAATGAAAATTACAATTATAGGTGCACGCAAACCCTTCGCGAATGTTACGTCGGAATTTAATATTTCGCGTCGAACGAATGAACGAACAAAAATCCGAATTCCCTAGTCGTTGCACTTACGCTCGTGCACACACGCGAGCGCGCCCGAACTTGCATAAACTCGGTCTGGTTTGTTGCACTCTGCGTGAAATTTGCGTTTCGCATCGCGGAACGAACCCCGAGAGTCCTCGAGAATTCTCTAATGACGAGAGCTCGCTTCGTCCTGCCCATACGCCCACGTACGTATCCATACGTGCATACGTACGTATGCGAGTACTTGGATTCAACTGCTGGATTTTCAATTAGAACGCACTGAACGCGCGACGACTACATCGTCAACACTCGAGCATTTCGTCCAGGTATATTTCGTATAACGACTCGGGCAAGGAGTTGCAACCCCGTGGCTCGCCAATCTCGACTCTAGTACGAGTCGAAAAACAACTCGCGCGTTAACTTTACTCACTTATTCTGTATTTTTTTAATTTCTTTTTTTGTCGTTGTTTTATTTTGCTTTGCAATTATTATTTTTTCTGTTTCGAATTATTATTATTATTATTATTATTATTATTATTATTATTATTATTATTATTATTATTATTATTATTATTATTATTATTATTATTATTATTATTATTATTATTATTATTATTATTATTATTATTATTATTATTATTATTATTATTATTATTATTATTATTATTAATATTATTATTATTATTATTATTATTATTATTATTATTATTATTATTATTATTATTATTATTATTATTATTATTATTAATATTATTATTATTATTATTAATATTATTATTATTATTATTATTATTTTTATTTTTTTTTATTTTTCGAATTATTATTATTATTATTTCCATTATTCTTATCACTATTTTCATCGATACCCCATAATCGAACAAAATTTATCGTCACTACGATGCTACACTTGAAAAGGCACTTTCCGGGGCTCTACACTTTTTGGGGCTCCTCATTTATCAAATTGAAATTATCGAGATTATCATAATTATAATTATAACCAAGCCTCTCATAATTAGTATAATTATGGTAATTTTTATCATTTTAATAATTTTATTAAATTTATATTTATCGATTCGTAGCATTAATTCTCTGAAATAATTTTATAAATTTTTTTATGAAATAATAATATTATATTTTATCATAATAATACTAATTATTATTATCATTATTATTCGTTTCAAATCATATCATTATTCAAATCATCGTGAGTTGGAAATGCTCGAAGTTAGTCGCGAAACATTCGATTGTTGAAAAATGACGTAATCTAATTATCGGTCAAACGTGAGATACGACAGGGCGCCGATAAAGCGCCTCCCCGGGGATACAAAACGATCGATAGTCGCTAGACGAGTTAAGTGGGTCTCGAGGACTCTCCGTGCGAGCTTCGTGATCGAAAGCACACCCGGTTTACACGCAGGACTGTAAACGTACGTGCGGGGGCGAGCGTTAACAAAACAAGTGAACCCAACGGGATTGTACGCAAAGACGCAGGCAACGACGACGCAGCGAGAAGGAGAATGAGAAAGCACAGCGTCTCTTCGTCTCCCGCCGTCCTTCGTGCTCCGACGATCGGTCATATTTACCACACTCATATTTGCTCATCGATGGGCAATGGTCCGATTACGTTTGGCCAAGATCACGAGATCCGTTCGAACGCGTTTCGATGTTTGTCGACAAACGAGGCGAAGGAATCGTTCGAATCCACTCGACGGTGATTCAAACGCTTTCGTCTATCGATATATCGCCAACGATCCCTTCGAGAGAACCGATGCCTCTTACGTTTGCGGTAGCTCGTGCGCGGTCGACCGGTGTATGTTCTATGACGTACTTGCGGAACGTTTATCGCCCCCGGGTGTCGACCTGCGAAGATTCGAACGCGACGCTTGAACCTCGTACTTTCGCACCCCTCGCAGGGTTATCGCGGTTTATCGAGAGACCGTTTTAGGCTGACGACTCTGGAAATCACGGATTTTCGTGTGGGTTGTTTCCTGTTTCAACGAATAGAATCAATAATCGGTCTGAATTTTTTTCGAATACAGAAAAAAATATTTCACTCTATTTTTTTGATTTTTGAATGATCCGAGATGATGCGTCAGAAATAATCGTGGCTTATGGTATTTTTTATTTCAACGGTAAGATCAATAATCGGCCTGAATTTTTTTTAAAAATAAACGAGGATTTTAATCTTTTTTTTTCGTTTTTTGGAAAAATATTGTTGAGTTATCCAAGATGATGCGTCGAAAATTATGGTGGCTTACGGCCGTACTTCTCTAAAAATCGCCCGAAACAAAAAATTCCATGGATTATATTCCAGTACGGAAAACTTTAGACCGACATGAAGAATTTTGTATCCAAAAAAATTCACAAGCTAGCCCTTTCCAAAATAAAAACAAAAACTCCCATACCGCTCCAAGAAATGACGTTCAAAATCGCGCAACCAAATTCGGAACCAATGACCCAAAAATTCCTCTCCTCCGATCTTCCACCATTCTCAAAAACCCTTCGAACCTAAACCGCTACAAAAATGTTGAGTACACATTTTTTCAAGCATCGTGTACTCACAGATCAATCGTTCGGGTCCTTGCAACATCCCTCCAGCTCCTTCGAATTGTTCAATCCCATCGAAAACTTCATTCCTCCTAATTTCACACTAGAACGGTTCGTTAACGAAGCTCGGGGGCCGGTTCGTCGTCGCTCTTCCCGAACCCTTCGACGTCACTGGCGTCCAAATTACCACTCTCGGCTGGATAACCGTAATACAACCAACCGTAGACCCCATAGAATTACGCTACCCGACGCTCGCTCGGTGCACGCTTGACGCCGATTCCCCATACGTGTTCGTATCCGCACGTGTGCGTATACATACGCGATCCGTACTTAGGTATGTGTGCATGTGCTTGTGTGTGCGCGCGTATGTCGTACACGCGATACGATCGACCCCAAAACGGTTGAACACTCGAAACTACAAACTGCTCGACGTCCCGCGTCAAGCTCGCTCAACATCCGCTTTTCAAAACTAAACCCCGCCCCCCCCCCTCCCCCTGCAGCACAGACCCCCCGAGGCTTCGCAATCTACCATCGCTGTGCACGGTGGTATTTATATACTCGGTCGAAACGCTTCCGCGGTTTACGTTCAAATACGTACAAGCCAGGGAGGGGAGGAGGGGTTGGTTAATGTATATTTTGCTGTTGGTCCATAAAAAGAGATTCGAAACACGTAGAGAACATGAAAACACTTGCGGCGGTACACGAGATAATAGCCGAAACCCGCGGGGTTATAACCTCGCGTTACCACGACCAACGGACTTGCGTTTGGCAAACCACCGGAGAATTTACTTTTTCAACTGTAATTCTTCATAACCTCCGCATCCCCTTCGTTCCCTTTCTCCAACCCCGCGCGGTCCTGACGGTTATCCTCGCACGTGTAGACGTGGAAACGCGCGATTGTGAATGAACGTTTGTCGCGTTTCTTTGTTGGTGATCGTACACGTCTGTGTATATTTATGTATATATACGTGTATATGGGGGTTGCGGCAGTGGTGGTGGGTACGACGACGGAGGGACAATTGCCCCGCGGACTTTGAGCATCTTGCCTGTGAGCTCACGGTGGAACGCGCTTTCTCCCTGGCCGCTAGCCAGAATCTCGTGCTCGGATTTTCCAGTTGACGCGGAGGGTATAATTTTTCGATATAACCTTCTGGCCCGGCTCGGCTCGAATCTTTTCCAACGAAATCATTATATTTCGCAGCCGTGAAGCAATAATCTCGGTTGTGATGTTGAAAAATTGCGACCGGCGATCAATCTGGTTTTTTTTTGTTTATGGTTTTTTTCTGTAATGGCTACACGATGACTAGCGGGGTTTTGGTGACACTTTTTATGCGCGTAAATGCATGCTTGATGAAGGTAAATACGTGATTATGGTGAGATAGATCGTGTGGTAAATCGGGATACTGAAAAATAAATCATTGTATATATTTAGAAGTGTCATGGGAGATGAAGATAATTCTGCAGTCTGCGCTCATTGAGGGCGAGACAATTTTATTCGAATGACAAATTTTTTTCCACATGTTTGGTAATATTAAACCCTCAACGGTCACTCGTTCGGTGCACTCCAGAAAACCCCACAATTTTTCCGCGCTGATTTTTCCGCAGTTTCACGAAATAACTGTAGAACTCGGGGGAAATAATAAAAGTTCTTTGTAATTCGAGTTATTTTCTTGATTTAGTCGACAGCTTTTTTTCTTGAAAATTTCTATCTTCATACTTTGAAATAAATATACTCTTCAAAGCGAGCGCTATCACGATAATTCTTGCCTTGAAGTACAGAACCTCGAAGACGTATGCTCTAAAGTGTTTTAAAAAATATTCAAATTCGGAAAAGTTACATCTCCAAAGTCCAATTAATAATTTCGCAAAAAGATCTCTTAGTCGACATTTCTTCTGTTTGAAGTCATTCTAACCCTTTAAAAAATATAATCTTTGGAAACGAACCAACTGCCCCCAATTCCCAAAGACTCGAAGGATACTTTGACGTTATTTGCATTTCGAACTAACGACAACTCCAATTTAGAGCGCCACTTTAAGTGTTTGGGGTCAAAAGGGCCCCCCCTGTAACCATTACGAAATTCTACCGGGGTCCGCTGAGGGTCAATAATATTACCAATAAACATCCGACAATAACGCGACCAAGGAACGTCCTAAATGCATCAATATCAAAATTTCAAACATTCAAAACGATTATTCATAAATCCCAACAAAATTACTAAATAAAAAAAAAAAAAAAAACAGTCCCGACGGTGGTCCACCGAGTCCGACGGAGTCGTCTCGTTCGCGCGACGATGTCAGTCCTCGTGCGTCGTTACATCCTACACCTGCGCCGCGATGGCCTCTCAAGCCCGGCGTCCTCGTGCACGTTAATCGCGCGCACAGCCTCGGTTCGAACAGATTAGGCGTATCTTCGTCAAACGCGAACGACACCCTGCGTATTCACTCGAACTCCGGAGGATATAACAACGATCGTTATCGATCACGAGCCGCTCCCTCGATCGTCAGAGCCCCCGTAAGACCCTTTCGCAGAGGCGCGAACGGCAATGTCGGCAATGGGGCTTCCAACAAAGAGACCGTGAATCATCGAGCGCTCAGCGCTGTTTCGATTCTGCATGACGAAGGCATGATCGCGAGGGCTAATAGGATAAGAGCAATGTTCGGATCGCAGCTCAAGGAACCCGACGCGTTTCCCGGTATATCCCGAGACAAGACAGGTGAGTGCTTACACATGTGCCCATGTTTATTATTTATTTCTTTTTTTTTCTTTTAATGCACGGGCTGCGAATAATTTATTTTGGATTGTTCGATGTATTTTTTTCTCTTTTTTTTTCGTTATGAATCGTGAATCCGACGAAGTTGGGATGATGCTTTTTTAAAGTTCACGGATTGTTGATTTTTAAGAATGTTTTTGTTTCGTTGAATGAAATTAACGATGGGTCTGATTTTTTTTTTTCGGCATCGCGAAGCTGTTGTTAAAGTCGAGATAATTATTCGGGTATACAATGATGGAGTAAAAGAATGTTTGAAAAGGGTCTTTGAAAAAAATGTTGAACTTATTAATTGGATGGAATAAAGCATTGAGAGGGCATTCTAGTATGCTGGCGCTGAAATTGGTTAGTTTTTGAGATTCTTTTTTCGCGTTATAAGATTAACAATCGGTCGAATTTTGTAATTTCATTATTCGACTCAGTATAAAAAATATTTCAATGTTTTCCTTCGCTTCAATTTTTGAAAAATAATTTGTCTGTTCCAAGTTGATGCCACAAAAATAACAGCTCCTGATGGTAAAACGTTCTACTTCTCTACAAATTTTCTAAAACCAAAAAATATATACATTCGGATTATAAAACATTGTCCAAAAATCTACATCCACACAAAAATTCTTCACCCCATAAAAGTTAACAAATTCGTGGCCTTTTCAAAATTGACTCCAAATTTCGGCTTCCACCCCCGACAGCTTCTCGTCTCAAACAATATAACATTGTCAAAACCCAAAAAAAAAAAAAAAAAAACGCGAACGATAAAATGTTTTAACAATACTTTCTCACCTTTTCTCTCCCTTCTCGTCTCTGTTCTGCTTATTCCGCATGAAGAAGAGAATGCGTCAATGGCTGACAATACCGATACAAAAAGATAAAACAAAAAAAAAAAGCTAGAAAAAGATATTAGAGACGGAAAATTCGATCGATATGATATTGTCACCTCCGACTGACGTCGGCGTCTGTGGGATATAAAAATTGCAATCTGTCCGTGCTCCACCGGGGATCGGGCTGGGCTTGCATCCCTTCTCCGCTCCTCCTTCCATTCACTTCGCGTCTCTTTGTCTCCCTCGCTCTTGACGCCAATCTTTCGTTATCTGGTTGTACGTGGCACATTCTACCCCCGAACAAAGCCCGGTCCGGTCGAACAAAACGGATTGAACGGATATAATCTCCGAGACATCGGACGAGACTCGCAAAGGGTCGCTCGAGACGGAGAAAGACGCTGAAGCGAAATAAAAGTGTACAAGGGCGAAGCGCGGACGGTGAAAAAAAAAACTTTGGCAAGGGTTTTTCTTTCAAGTAAATGGCTGTTCGTCGGATTCAACGATTCTCACAGATGACAGCCACATCGTATCTATATATTCCCCAGCACGTTGCACGATTCCAAATTTTTTTAAAATCATTTTTATTATTATTTTTTTTTTTCGTTTTTATTATTTCTATGTTCGTGAATGTAACCCGAATTTTTGCTCGTTCGCGGACGTTTTGGCCGTGTTTTGGCTTGTTCAGCTGTGACTTACAAGAGAATAGCACCGGCTCATCAGCGCAGGGTCTTGCAGATGGGCGAACCACCGAGTCTGCCCGATCGAGCGAGCAGCTTCACCGCCGCTGTCGTGTCGCGTAAGCGCAAAAAACCCGGCGCAGGTACGTAAAACCGTCTCTCTCAACTTACCGTTCCGTGTCTCGGTGTCCGGACAAATGCACTTTTAAAAAAACAAAAATAAAAACGTTATTACACGGCTAACAATATATTTCTGTCGCAAATTGGAATGTTTTGCGTTGGGATGTTCTGTAAAAATTTCATTTCACACTCATTGTTTCGTCTCGAAATAGCTTTGTGCATGCGACTGGCATTCAGCGAGATAAGAAAAACGAAATTTTTCGTCCTGAGAAGATGTGAAAAGTTAACGGCGAGTGACGTTTTCCGCGTGCCGACGAAAAATTTATTTTGACTCTGGGCACGATGAAAAACAAATTTGTTCACTCGAACATTGAGATATCGAATCTTGTGTATACTCCGTTGATCCATGTATTCTTCGATCCAACTCAATTTTCCGACGTTTAATGAGATTCCACGAGATAATGTATTTTCCAGCCGGACGAACGAAACCGGAAACTCCGCTGCTGGCCTTAGTTTTCAACGTCACCGTGTTTTATACGATTAATCGGAAATAAAAATGACCAACCAAAAAAAAAATACACAAATTTCGTTATTCGATTATTTCAGATCCGGGTCAGGGGACGAACAATAATCACGTGGACAGCGTTTCGGAGACACTTCCGGAACCCGAGGGCAAGACTTTTTACGAGAATCTCCCGTTTCACGGAATTCAGACACCACCCAACAAGGTGAGTAATTTTTTTATTCATAGTTTTCAAAAATTATTATTACTATACATATATATATGTTTTTGTTTAATCGTTGGCTCTTTTAACATTGCTCATGGATTGTTGTACCACCGTCCATGCATGATTATACGATCATTAGGATCTTACATAACGACGATACACAGAGTTAAGTTTGTTCATGGCAATTTACCCAATGGCTTTTTATAACAAAACACACACACACACACACACGCACACACACGAGCCATGACGAAACATTATCATAAATCATTCCTCCCCATCGTCTATCCCACAGCAAAAAATCTCTACTCGCGACGTCATCCAATGTCGAAGAATTTCACGTCGAAGCGCAAATATTCGACGTTATTTTCCTCGACGTACGAACGAAAAAGCAAAAACAAAAAGAACGCAACAAATTTTTCTCATTTTTTTGTTCTTCGATCGTGCGAAGTGAGCTATGAAATAGTGATAAATGGCGCAGTCGTTCAGCTTCTCTTTTTTACGTCTTAAGCGTTAACATTTTCATTCAATCGCACGATTGCTACATCCGAAATAACGATTCTCACGGAAATTCATCGCACGAACAGAGTTACGAAAAACGAACGACTCCGTACCGTGCGTATGAAACGTACCGCGAACGAATTAGAGCGGTTGAACCGCGTGTGGCCCGTCGAGATTTTCCCGTATAAATAATGAAGGAAGTTCGAGAGACGAAGCGAAATTCGTGAGAGGTCGCGAAATCTACGTGTAAGCAGCGAGGCTGTCGTATCGGGTGTTATCCTTGCCGTAGAATATCGTCTGATACGGCAACAGACGAAGGAAATCGTCTACGCACGCGTGCACACACCCACAACCGTCTACATATACACGTGTCCGTATATAACGAGATCTGTCTGAGTATTCGTTAGTTAGAAGGTTGAGTTGCCGATGGAGAATGTTTCCCAGCATCCGGGCTGCCGCCTGGTGGTTTTGACGAACCGTGATAAATGAGCCCCCGCTTAATACGTATAGCTACGACATAATGCATTTATATACATATATACACTCGCGTACTCGAACGTGTACACGTATATACGTATATGATGTACCTACAAAATCCTGATGCAAGTGGAAACTGCTCCCACGGCCCCTGGACCTCCTCGAGTGCTCAGTCAGACATATTCCATCCCCGAGGCCGCGAAGGAGGGCCGCAAGACGCGGAGGACCAACCCCAACCTTCCGCCCTAACCCTCTCACGTTCTCCCCGCGCAACCGCGCGCTCGCCGTAGTTGCGTAGAATGATCGCATTATACAGCCGGGGCACTGCGAGGGAGCAAAGTGGTTGAACCACCCGACTTGGCGAGCCTAAGTTGAACGACGCAACGAGCAAGGGGCTTACACGGGGGGTTACTTGGCGAGTGGTGCAGTAGTAGAAGAAAAAAAAACGAAAGAATGAGAAAAAAAAAAATCTCTACCGTTGAAATCCTCATCGCCGGAGAGCCGGCGAAGCGCCGAGCGTTGGATATCGAAAGGTTGCCTTAGGGAGGCTGCGTGTACCACGCCGGGGTTTGCGAGTTAAGCTCACCGTAAAGGGCGCAAAACCTTTGCTAGGTTCTCCGTTGAAGTTCGGAGAAGCCACGAGTGCCACGGAGGTTTAAGCGCTTGGCGTTCGCGGGCCCGCGTTTAATATCATCATCCCCCGCCCCCCCCCCTCCCGGATTTCATCGTCTCCGCCTTGGTTTTAAAGTCGCCTTTCGCGCGACGTCACGTACTTGTACTTTTTACGTTTTAGTCGGGCGACCCCTCCGCGCGCGAGTTTCCCCGTAGCGGCCCGTGGTGACGCGAGATGCGGTATCAAGTACCGGTGATAATGCAAGAAGCATGCTTTTTATATATGTATGTTGGAACGGCAGCGCGGGAACAGATTCGATTGACGCGTATTACCGGCAAAGAACGGCTTCTCCTGGGCTCGAGAGCCTCGCTTCCGGGATTTCAAAGGAAAATTTTGCTGTAGCACCTAATAAAACGCGGAGCATATTGTACGAGAGATTTTACGCGTGAAAATGGCGGGGGCTTTGTCTCTCCGAAGATGGTGGAGGAGTCGAGATAATTCTTCGGGTATTCAATGATGGAATAAAAAATTGAAAAAAAGTTTGATCAGACGAAAAACGGTTGCACTTATGAGTTAGACGGAATAAAATCAGCGAAAGATCATTCTGGTTCGATGGTCCTGGAAATCGTGGATTTTTTTGATTTTCTTTTTTCAATAAATACATTAAAATAAATTATGCAGTATAGAAAATAAATTATTGAATCATTTCCTTAAATTTTTTCGAAAAATGTTCATGACTGATAAACAATGATGGCTCTAAAAAATAGTGCTTCATGGTGGGAGGTCCTACTCTTCTAAAAATTATCTGAAACGAAAAAAATCATACGAATTATTAATCACTATAAAAAGCTATAAATTATGCCGCTTATCGTAAATTATTTCAATCGCGAAATACTTCAATTTGAAAAAAAAGGTTTCTGACTGACGAAAAATGATGCTTCAAAAAAATAGCGACCGCTAGTAGAAGACCCTATTCCTCCAAAAATTATTCAATGAAAAATCCCTTCGAACCGACAATCCCATTCATCATCAATTGATTTGCCGATAAATTCGACGGCTCCTTCCGCCGCTGCAAAATCAACGGACAAATCGGAAATAGTCGGGAAGAACGAAATTCATTGACGGGGGCTTATTCGAAGATCCCGATGCATAATTGAACGCTAACGGATTCGTATTTTGCACGTTGACGCTACCAAATGAAACGAAAGCACGCGGGACGAACCGTGTTTCTGTCATCGACGTTGTATCGTCGTATCTCCCGCGATTCGGGCAACTCCGACGACTCGCTCGAAACCGAGAGAATCGAGAGATATACGCGAACAGTTTGAAAACGCGATGGCGGGAGGTCGACTGTGGGGAATAGAGGTAAAACGATGGGAATCGACGTAACGAACTGCATTAATATGCATCGTGTGACGGTTTCTCTTGTCGTACGCCGGGACCGGGTTACAACGATTTGCATAAGACGCGTATAGATAGGCCGACGCGGTCGCAAGCTCGACGATCAAGAACGGTTGCAGGATGCGCCGGTGCGGAGCTTCGGTACGTTTATATTTGCGTGCCACACTGCGGGCGCAGTTGAATACGTACGAAAATCGTGATCGCGATAAATTCACAACGTGAGCGATCGAATATTCTCTGTGGCTTTGTAGACTCGGTGCATAACGTTAACGGGGAAACGTGTTCGTGTGGGAAGGGAAGGGGAATATTCCGACTATACATGTAGTCCGTAATTAATTGACGACTGCCACCCTCGAGAGCTCTCGTGTCCCATTAGCTCGGGGTACGCCGAGCTTATACGGATACACACGATCTTACATGTACGTGTTGTGGATGCATGTATGTATACATGGGCCATTCCGGCGTTACCGTTACGTGGTAACTGGAACAGGACGAGATTCGACGGACGCCCGATTGCCCTGATCGATACAAATATCGTCTTGTATCTATCGTTACATATATTATTGTTATTGTTGAAGTAAAATAGTGTGTCTGCCGTTATATTTCGAGTTTTCACCTGTTTTTTATTTATTCGGATTTGGGAAAGAATTGGAAAAAAGAATCGCCAGCGAGAATTCTAAATTAATTGGACAGATAACAGAAGCCAGGTTTTAATTGATGACGGAAAAAAATGGTGTAGCAATCGAAGTCAATTCGTATTAATTACTTGCGGGTTTTCGTGAAACGATTTATATACAAACGGATTTAAGCACGATCTTTAGAAAGTTATATTCCTGTAGATAGATACACGGGATACAAATTTACTCGAGAGGTTTAAGGTGCGCCGGAACTCGTAGAAATGTTGAAGCTTAAGACGTGGGAAAAGAGAAGATGACTTAGCGAGTAGACGAACTTCCCAACTTTATCCAAATCCCACGAAAGCTCGAAACCATTGAAGACACATTTCTTCGCCCATTCAACGATTCATCGCTCATTCGATTAATGAGAATCGAAGCGTTGCATTAAAAATCCTTTTCCTATTGCTTCAAACTTGACGACGGATTATAAACAACGCCACCTGATCTATATATATTTATTAAGGTGTTCGTGAATATGGTCATTTGGGATTTTTGATGTTTCCATTCTCTAGAACGATTAAATATGTATATAATATATGTAAGCCATATTGCAGTCCTCTTCTACATCACTAGCTCGTGCCATCGATCAATTAAAATTTTCCATTTCAATAGCATTACATTTTTTCATTCATTCAAATCGAATTTTGTTTCAAAGATTTTTTTTCGATCACTTCGGTTCGCATCTGTTGGTGAGGTGTAACAATTTCAAGCGGCCAAGAAAAACCTATAAAACGAAATGAAAATTGAAATCGTCAAACAAAATGTAACATTATCCAAATGTAAAATTTTAATGGCTCGGTAGCACAAGTTAACGACGTACGAGAGGTCTGCACTTTGGTCAGCATTTTTTCCATCAAAATTAAATCCCTCTCGAGAATGAGACCATTGAAAATTCAAAATGACCATTTAATCGAACACCCTAACACACATATACGCAATATACACACAAATATACATAAATTCCCATGGTAAATCCCTACACACACGTTAAACCCATCATCCACACAAATACAACGCCGTTAATTGTAGTGCCGTGTGCTCCGCGCGTCCCGCGTCTTTGTTTTAGTTGGTTACCTCTCCTAAGTTTGCTCGAGTTTCGGCTTTGCATGGCAACAGCGAAAGCATCACCATCATCAACAGCACGAAAGCAAGCGCTATCTCGGTCAGCAACTGCGTTTCCGCGACCGTTTCATCCGCGATCTCTGCCAAGACGACGAATCCAACGACAACCACCACGACGACGACGACGACGACGACGACAACGACGACGACGTCAACGACAACAACGTCGTATTCGGCCACGGTTTCGCCGTGTTCCTCGTTGACGGCGAACCCGAGCCGTCCGACGAGTCTCTGCGGTGCAAGTTCCGGTTACGAATCAGCTACAACGAGAAGCAGTCACTTGGGACCTCACTATTCCTCTCATAATATGCCGAGAAACAATTCACCCGAGCCAAAATACAATACGCTGAAACCTCTCAGACGTCGAAAGCACAAACAAGCCCATTCGCGTTTCTACTCACTGAGATTATGCAGAAAGCATTCGGAAGCGGCTGCCGCTGCTGCCGCTGGTGATGTTGCCGCAGCATCCGCGGGATCGGTTACGGGTTCCAGAACGTTATTAACAAACTCGTCGAGACGCAGTTATCAGTTGTACGCCATACCGATCGTCAAGAGTTGTCCTCACAGCAACCGAAACAGCGTCGTTAATGGCAGCAACAGCACAATCGCGACGACACTCGTGTCAACCCCCGAACTCACGCCTACTTCGAGTTTATCGTTGTCAAAACCATCGTCGCCATTGCCAACACCACCACCGACTCCACCGATGACGCGAAATCATCGAAATTCCGGGACGAACGTTTTAGGGGAATTTGTCGTTGATTCGTTGAACGATTGGAAAATACCACCTGTACCGGCACCGAGAATAAAAAAAACCGATCCATCGCGACATACTTATCAAAACGTTCCGTCACCGGTATTTCCGGCGAGTAAGAAAAAAAACGTCGCGCCGTCGGCGCCTCTCGTCAAAATCAACGATATCAAGGTTTGTTCGATCCTGTTGATTAACCGATTAACGAACCCATGCGAGAACCTTTGCTCGATCACTCTCGAGTCACGTGACTGTGGTGTATACTCGCGAGTTTTGTTTTTAATGCGAGGACAATTTGATTTTTTTTTCGCAGAATTTTATATTTCATTTCGTTTTTATTTTCATCGTTTTCTCCTAACGGGAATTAATTTGATCGCAATGGCGAATCAACGGTCACGTGATTGCGATTGGGTTTCGAGTTTGGGTCCGATCTTGAAGCGCCATGCACCAGCCGCAAGCGTCTCTTTTTTAATTCACATGTTTATCATTGCGTGTCTCTCATCCAGATGTAAAAACGCACGTGAAAGAAAATACGAACGAACGAGATATATATATATATATATATATATAAATATATTTATATATAGATAGATAGAGGGAGAACAAAAAAAAAAGCGTCAAAGAAAAGACAAAAGAGAACAGCAAGAGCGGCTGGATGCTGAGACTTTTAATCGGGGGAAGAAAAAAAAACCTATGTTTTTACCTTCGTTCCCGCTAAGCTGGATCCAGGCATCTATGTAGCGACCGCCCTTGTGCATGTCAGTCGCGGAACAAGTAAGTCTCACGTACATTGTTTCTCTTTTTTTTTCTCGTTTCCATCTGTCATCGCATAATTCTCGTATGAGCTTTTTACCTCTAACCTTCACGTACATCGCACACAAACACACGCGCGCAGAATTACAAAAAGACACGACGAAAAAAAGAAAAAACAACCAAAAAAAATACGCCTTTGAATGCTGCAATATAAGTAGTGACATGTACAGTAGTATATATCATTATCGTCGATGTCATGAAACCCTCGAAAATCCTCTCAGACGTTCTTTTTCCAATTATTCTCGTATTCCACGTGTATTCTTCGTGAATTCACGATTTCCCATGCGAATACATTCCCCCCCCCCCCCCCCCCCCACTGGAATAACGATCGAACCCAAAAACGCAAAGAACAAACGAAAAGAAAAAACGATAAAAAAACAATTTTTGCTGCCCTTAACGAATTAACAAATTAACGAACGTTGCAAATTTCCCCGAAACCTCCTCGCTTTTTTCCCTCTCCCAAAGAACTAACAATGCTTGTTACAGTCGAACAACCTGTACAACTATCAGGAATATTATCAGCAACATCAGAAGCAGCATCACTATCAGTTGCGTCAACAACAACAGGAGATGCAACATTACGGAAGTTACACGACACCGGGAGGTGGAATTCCGAGCAGCAGTTTGAGCCAACTAACATTGCCACTAACCCGAAGCCTGTATCATTCCTCGGTAGTCAGTCCCTTGGAGACTTCTTTCATGCCCGTACACACTCACAACAGCGCAACGAGACATCAGCAGCAGCAGCAGCAGCAACAGCAACAGCAGCATCCGGCGCATCATCAGCATCATCAGTACTCGACTTCGACGTTGTATCCTCAGCATCGAAGCGAGGATAACAAAAATTCCGCCGTTACGGGAATCGGTGGCGTAGGTGAAAATAACAGTACCGATCACAGTCCTCCAATGTCTCTCATTCACGGTAATTCCGATCTCGAATTATCCAGTTACGCCCTCGATCATCAACTTCAACAATCGTCCCGTCGTTCATCGTCCAATCAACAATTGCAACAACACGGTGGACGTCGAAACGATCGTCGAAAATACACGAGAAAACAACACGGTGGTGATCGTAAATCGAAACATCGACGATCCGGTGAAAATCGAATTCGCGCGATTGATTCGTCGATAGTTGCCGAAACAAGCGATCTCATAGCATCGTCGATGCCCAACGGACCTATCACGACAACGTCCGTTGTCGGGGTAACGAATTTAACTTCCGGTCGTAGATCGGCTAACGGTGATAATTCAACCGTAAATTTGACGTTTAATCAGTATCGTCAAGATCTCGGAATACCGGAAAATTATAAAATATCGTATCCTCATTATTACGAAGACGGGATTAATTCGTGTCCGAGAGATTACAACGAAATCGATTCGTCGATAAACGATAAGATCGTTGTCAATGATTCGTTGAATAACACGAGAGATCGTCAAATTAATCGTTACGGTAGCAGCGGTCACGTGTCCAAAAGTTCGACCCCACCACCCGTTGTATCGAACAATCTACCGATTTCCGGAAGTGCGAATTTTCATTATTCCGAAATCGTTAATCACGCTAAAATAGGGGGTAAATCGAAGAGATCGGTTTCGGGTTACGCTCGACCCAATGAACAAATTACGACGATCGCGTCGACGCCTGTTACAAACGTTTCGATAATCGACGTTGCAACGACGTCCAATACGATAATCACGACGACAACGGCCACGACTGTGAACGGCACGTCGTCATCCGCATCGACGACCAACGTGTCCGTCGCCCCGACGAATCCTGCGGGGACGCACTATCCCGAACTTCATTTTCGCGACGTCGGTCGGGAGATCGACGTCTGAAGGTAGGATAAACGATCGTACGTGATTTTAGATCGGTTCGATCGTTAATATTGTGTAAATATGTTGCACTCGAATCAACGGTTATGTCCTATCTTTGTACACACGTATATATGTATATATAAATAGAATCGTTTTCGCCTCGGTATCAACGAACATCAATGTGCAATATATGGATGCGGCCCGAGATGATAAAATTGCGGAATCACCGGAATTATAAATTATTTAACGAAAAAAATAATCAAAAAATCGATTTTCTATCGAAAATAATTGAAATATCGATTTTTTTGCAAGTGTCATTTTTTTTTCTTGATAGGAAACGATTATCATATATTGATATTTCGGCAAAAGTAGATTTTTTTTCAAAATAAAAAAAATATATATTAGGAATATGCTGCTCTCTCGAATTTTGTGGAAAAAGAATTTCGATGGAGTATCTGAGAAAAGAATTCAATTCAATTGAAAATCGGGGACGTAGCACTCACCTCATTATAAAAAAAAGGAGCGGTGGGGCGAGGGCAGAGGGAGGACTAAATAATATTTTCAAAAGGTTAGTGAGGTCGTAGGATCGAAAAGAAACTGAAAAAAAATTTCGGTTTCAATCCGGTGATTTGGGACGTTCCTCCCCATCTATATATATCCACAAATTCCCAAATGAATTAAAAAATAAACAAATTCCATAGACAAAACGATGAATAAAGATAATATAGTAATCATTTCATTAATCATCGATAATATTTCCACATAGTTAATTCATTTATACACAATTAATAAAATTAATTGTATCGTTGAGATCTATAGATTCCAATGTTATCGATAAATTCCATTTAAATATGTAGATATATATAATTTTCATGTCCCAATATCAACGATAATCGGTGTGTACGGAGCCGTATGGAATTACGAAATTACGGATTCGAATGTCCAACAGCTCGTGTTCGAATCAACCGACGTTGATCTTCGCATGGGTTATTAGTCGAATTCACGGTAAACACAATGTATTTCGATCGAATACCCGATACCGCGTAGATGTTGATATCGCGTATACACACGACGAACGGTTAGCTAGCCGGCAGATCATCCGAGACGAGCATAATCCTAACTTGGCCTCTATACTAGCCGCGTGCGAGGCTTCCATCCGTCTCGTCCTGTTTGGACGAAGCGAGTCGTTGTATACGGGGACACGTAGATATCGACAACCTAGAGAGGATAATTAATCAGCACTGAGAGCTCTGAGAGCGGGACACGCTATCGAACATTTCTCGGAACGTGGCCTGAATCTTCCCTCCCACTCCTTTCACCCCTTCGTGATGCTAAGCAGCTTTTGACAAAATGATAATTCACGTATGGAAGATCTGAGGTCTTACTGGATGGATATTAAAAGATTACCAGAGTTCTTGAAAATGTGAGGAATAATTGTTCTCGACGGAATAATGATATGTGAATGAGACCAGAATTTTTCACGTCATAATTCAGTAGTTATAAATTTGTTACGTTGATGGTTGCAAAAAGGATCGAACTAAATCGCTGTCACATCTAAAAAAATTATATTGGTAAGATTTAGGATCAACAGATTGATTCTGCTAAGTTTGAAATGAATCGACGGAGCAATTGTCAAGAAATTAATTGAAGCAATGAGGCGTATCGCCTGAAACAGGTGATTGACTTCAATTTTAACTTCAATTATTATTAAAAGTGGTAAATCAATATTCTAAATGTTAATTTATTATTAGCCCAGCTATTCTCAAACATATACGACTTGATCTAGACTTATAAATCCACGATTCAGCCATCTTGGACTAACTTTTTGCCCGACGGTCCATCCAGTAACACCTTAATCAACCAAACAAAATTATACCCACTCGAGCAACAATCTTTCTTCCGTAGAACTCTCACAATCGCGATATCAAATCACATCGTCAAAACGAAGTACTCCCAACCATCGGCAAAACCGTTGCACCCGAAACCCCGAACATACCCGCTGCACTCCAAACTGCACCCACTATCGTACAATTCGATACCTTCCAAACTCACCCAGGCTTCACTTTCGGTGAAACCGACGAAAATTTCTCCAACACATCGCCGGCGCGATACGTTACGACGTAGTCAACGTCAACGAAAAGCCCCGCAACGTGGTACAACGTAGAAAGCGATTCGTGCATCCCGCGATGGGAATGGAAGCGTTGCAAAGCTATTTGCAACAAACGGTTCGTCGAGCACGAATCTTCCGCCGGCACTTCCACGATTCGTTTGTGGAAGCGAGGCCGAGCAAGAGAGAAGCATAAAGAGAAAGAGAGAAAGAGAAACAAGACGAGATAGAGACCTCTAACGTTTCCTCTACTCTCACTCGTACCTCGTCAACATTCTTGGCCTCGACGATTGTTGTTGCTTCTGCTTCTGTTACCCGCTTTTGCTGCCATTTCTGTTGCTTCTATTTACCCGAACTCCGCGAATCGCGTTGCGGAAGATACAACGAGACTGGGAAAATAGGGGTGTTTAAGGGCGAAAGGGGATCGGAGGGGGGGATTAAGGAGAACGCCTTTGCGCGAAACAGCGAAGTGGCTTCTATTCGTTTTTCACTGTGAAGCAGAAGCCTCAAGCCCTCGGTGTTTCCTCGAACCCGCGGCGGTGTTTCCGGTCTCGATAGACCCATCCGGTCCGAAACGAGCACTCGATCTACGTATTTCACCGTCCCGATATATAGCACGTAAACGTAAGACGTACACTCGCAACCAGATCGGACCGCGGCTAAAACGGCGTCAAACGCGGGTGGAGTTTGAAATCGCGTGGAAGGAAATCCGGAAAACCAGACCGACCGGAACTCGGCTCCGAAGCTAAAACGTTTCAACGGAAGCTTCGTGTTTCGTCGCTACAGTTTCGCGTTGTTTGTTGCCCATCGCGCGGTTGAATTATTGAACGTGAAATATGTTTTATCGAATTGTTACATCTACCGTAAATGAATGAGATGCGCGGTCGAAGAAGAGAAAAAAAAAACGGAATTGCGAGTGGTTGATGGAACGACGGTTTGTGAAGTCGCGCGGAAAAATCAACCGAAGCGGGACACGTGGGAAATATTGCGTGATGCGCGAGCTGCGTGCAACAGCAGCGGCAGCAGCAGCAGCAGCGGCAGCAACGGCGAATGGAGCTTAAGTGCAATTGAATCTCGATTGAAATTGCCACACGTATCAATCGTATACCAACCGTACACAACACGAATGCAATTTGCTAATGTCGTCGGGGCTTTCCGCCGGACTCTCAGACGCTAATAATTTTCATTGCAATAATTTTCAACCCCTTCCGGGTTTCACCCTTGCCGCGGTAGTCGTAACATTTCCTCGCGAGTTCTTCCACCCTCGCTCGTTCGTTTCGGATGACCATGCGCCGTCGCCCATACGAACGCGAAACGCGTATTATATTATATGTGATACTCGTCGCATACAATCGTCGGACATTCGCGAATCCAAGTTTCATTACCCATTCGGTCGAAAGCTTACGAGTTTCGATATATACGCGAAACCATTCTTTCCCTCGCCCCCAGCTTCCCGCTAGCGCTCCTGCGTTATCCCGGCCGTCCGGCCAACGTACAAAGGCAAACCCGTAAACGGCCAGGACTCGCTTTGGTTTACGATGCAACTCGATGCAGCAGTCCTGAGGTAATAATAGAACCGGATATCGAGGATCCCGGGCCCTTTTGAGAATTCCGTTGAAATCGAGTATCCAACGTTCTACGTTATATTCTCGTATCTCCTATCTATTCCGAGTATGTTTGTTCGTAGGATGGTATGCCGTCAAAGAGCGACACGTATATTTACTAAGAGAGAGAGAAAGAAAGAAAAAAAGAAAGAAAGATAGAGAGAGAGAAAGAGAGAGGGCGTGACGAGGAAGAAAAGAATCCTCTCCCGACAAAATAGGTACTTTTTATAAGGAATTATTTGTCACGTTGTTTTTTTTTTGTTGGTAAAATATTGGCCATTGTGGAATTTTTTGATTGCTGTGTTTGGTTTTGTTTTTTTCGTTGTTGTGATTCTTTTCTTTTTTTTTTTTTTTTTTTTTTGTTTTCTTTGGTCGATATTTTTATTATTACGCTCCCATATACGGTTAGCGAATTGCGGCGGATGGCTGTAATATTGCCGGCAGAATTCCACCCGGGGAACGCGCTATTTCGTTTGATCGATTCCCCACGCCATTCCACAGATGCGAGTACTTTTGATTTTTAGCTACGTTTTTATTTTTATTTTTTTTACACTCTTTTCCCTTGCTCGGCTTATATAGCCATTATTTACACCCGCAGCGCGGATGAAACACGCACGCGCATACGCATAATAATGAAAGAGAATGGGGGAAACGACAATGAAAGAGCGAATTTTCTCGTGGCCATTAGTATTGAGTGCAGCGATTTATCTATTTCACGTATTATTGCCTCGCCCACATCTACGCGGATGTGAAACGCTTGTGTATGAGAACACGCACGTGTGAGAGCGCTTTGCATCGAAGCTTTCGTGCCATTTCGAACACGAACATCCGAGTGCGGTGAGAGAAAAATTTTAGACTTCGATTGCCAGTAAGAACATTTTTTATTTTCCGCTGGTGAATTTTCTTTTTGTTTTTTTTTTTTCTTTCGAACAGTTAACGCGATTTCTCCAATATTTATCGGAGATTGTGTTGCGTGTGTATGGAGTTTGCCATTATCGCTATTGCGTCATTAACGCCTCGGCCCTCCCCCTCACCTGCTTTTTGAAGATACGACGAGAACGATATAAGGTTCTTCGGTCGGACTACGCTTGGAACTGGAAAATGGCTTGGGAAATTCGCTTATTGCCGATTAAATTACGGAAATCGAGCTTCGCGCTTGCGACAGTGATTTTTAAGGCCAATTTTTGCGTAGATTGATCGAAACGAGTGAAATAAATCGCTTTTAATAAATTATTTTTTATTTATTTATTTATTTATTTATTCAGGTTATATATTTGTTATTTATTTGTTTATTTTTGACTTAAAAAAAATAAAAATGACGCGACGATTGATCGGCATTGAACAAATTCTTTCCACACAGCCATTCAGACCGGAGTACTCGGATTTGGACTACGCGGACGTTGACTACCGATCGTACGGTCCGATAAACTACAAAGCCGCTAGTATAGCCTTGCTGCAGACCCGAAAACAACCTCAGCAATTAGATCGAAGGCCACAAATGTACGGTGCTCCGGATGACAACGAAGAATTGCTCTAATCGTATCATCGTCGTCGAAGATTGTTGCTCTATGGAAAAAAAAAAAAATTTTTTTTTTTTAATGCTGCAATTACAAGGCGCGGTGCATCTCAAACACGTCGACAGTGCTGTGGTGTGTTGAATTTGTTTAATCGACGGACACACGACGATTCGATCTATCATTAACCACCACCATCGCCTCGTATGTAATCATAAACACCGAAAATTATATAAATATTGATCAATTTATATACGTGTATATATGTGTGTATACATATATATATATATATAAATATATACATATATATGTGTATAACGACGGGATTGATGATGATAAAGATGACGAATAACCTATATAGATATGTTATATATACGAAAAAAAAAATATATATATAATTTTGTACGTGTTAAGGATGTTGTGGGATCAAATCGGGTATATATATGTATATCTCTATATATTTATATATATATATCTCGGAAGAGCTGCGTCCACTGTGAGATACAATTGATACCAACGTATTTGCCATCGCGGTGATATTGAGGATTTAAAAATTCATCAACAACGCCGACGTGTACGATATTTCGTCGTGGCAAAATCTAGTCGTCGAAACCGATCCGATGAAATTTTTACTTTATTATTATTTTTTTTTTTTAATGAAAGTTTTTTTTTTTTCTTTCATTGTTTGATAATTCGAAAATGATCGATCGCCAAAATCCAAGGGCCAAAGATGAGCTGCAATAGGCGGACGTATTTTCATCCGAACGACGGTCCCGAGCCCGACTATCGTAGCCTCTGTGACTAATGAAAATAATAGAGAAAAAATAAAATTAAAGAATAAAAATATGTCTATGTATTTAGAAAAGAATCGTTGAGATTCGCGAAGAGGATTTCGAGAAATTGTTGCTCGGTGAATTGAATAGTTTGTAAATTGTAAATTGTACGAATACGATAGATTGTTGAATACGCGCTTGTGAAAAAAATAAGAGAAAAAAAAGAAAAATCGTCCCGGCGTGAATGACGAAACCCGACACGTGTGCATGTGACAAAAGGTAAGCAGCAATTTTTAGACATAAAACGATTTTTTTCTTTTTTTTTCTAATATCGTCGAACGGAGTGAAAAAGTTACTCGGTTGCTACGTAACTACGCCACCGGTCATTTGTACATATTTATCGTATCACACGGACTGATAAATTATACCGCCAAATATATTAACGAAAAATATATTTAATCGGGGATGAAGATGGTCGAGCGATCGATTAGTTTTCGCACGTGTCACTGCTGATGGTCCGTCCTGACGACGACGAAAAAAATAGACGAAACAACATGACGTCCTTGAACCCCTGATAAGCTTGAATCATTTTTGTTTCCTCGATATTTTTGTCATTATTGTTACATCCGCGCGTTCGACGTAGCGACGAGAAAAATTGAAAATGGAAGAAAAATAAAAGCAAACACGGTATTCATCTGACCAACGTCCGGTTTTGTGAAGGATAATTGCTCATTTCTAGATACTCTATCAAAAAATCATTCAAACGAGAATCGTAAAACTCCACTGCCATCGTATAAAAATTTAAATTCGCACTTGTAAATACTCATTTTCCAAGAAAAATTCAATAAAAAAAACACACACACGTCGGAAATATCAGCAGCTAATTGAGTAAAAAAAATGCACAAACACACATAAATTCGTGCAAATATTTCCAACCAAAGAATCCAATTGAATTATCATTCAAGCAATCACCGATAACGACTTTCCGGCAGCCATACCCGACGAACTTTCGCATTAATTCAAAAACTCCTCTCGCCGCTATTTCTTTCGTTTTTTTTTCTTTTTTTCGCACGCTTTAGCGCCAGTTTTATAATTGCCATTCCGGGTAGCATTTAACTCCGTTTTCTCGTCGTTCGTCCACACGCCCGACCGTTATACGGAGACACGCGATACGCACGCCGACGAATATTTTTCCTCTTTCTTACTTCGGTTAATAAAACGTTAGGCACGTCGTGAAACTTTTGATACGGTTTCCGGTACTCGCGAGAAGGTTTATATCGTGTCTCCTCGTCTTGGCGTGTTTTCTTATCTCGTTCC
>CAXAQZ010000206.1:0-30505 GCA_963971145.1 Sussaba pulchella
TTTATCTTTGTCGTTTTCATCGAATAAATAAATTTTATCTTTTTTTTTTTTTTCGCAATCTGCTGCGATGTTTCAATCGTCACGGATCTCTCGAACATCTGCTAGTGACCGATATCGCAAATTTCATCATCAAAATCGTCCTACGAATTTTCCATATCGAGGAAAAAAAAAATCTACGAGCTTCACTTTTTTTTAAAAAATAATTTTTCGTTGATGCCAAAATTGCTTTATCGGTTGAAAAAAAACATTGTTTAGGTTTGGAAGATGAACCAAACGTAAATCTTGTTTGTTGTGGTTTGGACGGATGATGAATTGGATAGCGAATCTTTGGAAATTAAACACTCGATACATAACGAGTCATCAATTTGTCGTTCTCGGAGAAGAAATAAATAAAAATATTGATGATAATAATAATAATGCGGAGCATTGTTACGATTGTGGCGTGTGCACGTGTATTTACGACCGGAGGAACAAAGTCCGGCTCGTCAATGTTCGAATCTCCGATCGGCCGTTTCTCGCGGTTTGCACTTCTGAGCCCGACACGGCCGCCAAGCGGTGTTGCATCAATAAAATGCATTATGAAACGACGGACCGTTGCCGGTTTATCGAATGCGTCGAGTTTTCCGACCTCAAGCGCTTAAACGATTCGTAATCGTTTGTTTCGACGAATTTCGTTCTTTTGAATAAACCAAATAATTTCCTTTTAAAAAATTCATTGAGACTTTCGGTGTGTGAAAAATGTCTTCGACCTTTTGAAAAGAGGTTTTTTTAAATCCGGTATTTTTCACAGTGAGCTCAAATTTGAGGAATTACCGTATGGATGGAAATAATTGAAAAAAGCGATAAATCGAACGTATTTGAAGAAGTGAAAAGAAAGAAATACGGAATAATGAACTGGATTTTAATAAGGTCTTTGAAAAGCGAATTTTTTAACATCTGCAGAATTTCTAACGCCAAAAGGCTAAATGACAGACGATCAATAATTTACAATCTTGGAACATATATTTCTCAGCCTACTATTTTTCATTTTTCGGTTTAGGCGATAATCGAAATTATCTTGAAATTAAATTTTCAATTACCACAAACTAATTTCGTTTCTGCGTACTGCAAATGTTCATAAACAATGATAGAAAATAATAAAAAATCGATGTTTTCAAGACAGATCTTTTTATAAGAAATCATTTATAATCTATTTAAATCCGCAGACTAAAATTTTAACAAAATTGAAAAATTCTCAATTTCGACGAAGTAGCTAGGAAAAAAATTAACCCAATTATCAACTGGCGGAATCGCAGTTACCCCTTCAAGACAAAAATAGTGGGGAGAGGGGGTACGGAAAGTAAAAAAGAATAGAACAAATCAGGGGTCGTAGGATCCGGAAGATACTAAAAAAAAAAAAAAAAAAAATACCTTTGACCACATCGGGGGATAGAAGGGTTTTCATCAGGCAATTCGGGACGATCCTCCCCATACATATATATCCACGTATATGTAGATGGTTTCTTTCATGGCGTTGTAAAGCTCTCACGACGGGACGAAGCGTGAGGTGGAAATGAACGAACACGAAGCGCGGTGCGGTCCAAAGCAGTGCAGATCGCAGCCTGTGCAAGCTGGATGCTGCGAGTGCCCTTTCCTCTCGTTTGTTTGGACTGCATCGAGAGTACACGCGATCCCCCGCAATCATTGAAACTCGATCGAAATTCGCTTTCACGTTATTTCACTCTGAAACGACTACGACCCCGCTCTGCTTCCCTCTTCCTCCTAGTCCTTCTCTTCCTCCTCCTCCTCCTCTTCCTCCTCCTCCTCTTCCTCTTCCTCCTCCTCTTACTCCTCCTCCTCCTCATCGTCCTTCGCCAACCCATTTTTGCGCTGTACAGAACACCGCGATGCCGGCGAATGATGTGGAATAAGTGCATTTCTTTGCACCCACTTTATTTACACGTATAAACCAGATTTTCAGGGGCTCGATAATAGAAACACGGTTTTGTATATTTTCCGGTGTCGGAATTGCAAACATCGTTGAAATATCAAGAACATTCTTTGTTTCTGGAATTTCATCGTTTTTTTCCTTCATTTTTATCTCTTTGGTTTTGAAGACTCATTCTTTTGCGTGAGGAATAAAATTTTGTTCGCTTTTTTATGGAGGAATGAAAAACCGACAACGGCGTGTTGTGCACGCGCATGATGGAGTTTTCCTCGGAAGTAATTATATCAAAAGCTACATTCTGGATTTTTTTAAAGATTTTCTGCATCGATAGTTTAGAGGAGGTGAATTAGAGGGTGGAGGCTTCGATAACGACTTTATAAGCAAATATGTCGTGACTGGAGGGTTTAAATCAAAAGGGTATCAAGTGTGTTTTGTTGCATTTATAAGACAAAGACATCCCACCCAATAGAATTGGTAAGAAAAAAAAAATGTTGCGTACACTTTTCATCCATGGGAGGGTCTAAAAAATTATTTTTCCAAGTCTTATCATTTCTTTTTCTGGGTTTTTAATCCACGTCCGCATGCCAAATTTCATCTCAATCAGTACAATAAATAAGAGGATGGGAAGACCCCAGGACAGATGCTCAGACCGACACCTTAAGGGTTTCCAATTGATTACGCTACCCAAAAAACAACAGATTCAAATAGCGTCAATGGCAAAAAAATAAACAAACAAATAATTAAAGAAGTGAATGAATAAATATTCCAGCTGCCGTTGCGACAAACCTTCTCGACTTGTCAGCCGTTCGGTCAAGCGATGACTAACAGCAACATTTCTCGTGCATACGAACCGGGAGAAGCGTTAGATTACGCGAGGTAATCGCTCGGCCCTCGACCGCGTGACTAATGTAAATAATTCGAGACTTAACCGCAAAGTATATTCCGCAAGGTCCATAATTTATAGGCGCATTCTTCGTAGACGAATAAAAAATTCAAAAAAAGAATAGCCCTTTAAAAAAAAAAAAATGAACATTTTTTGATAAATGAAAGAAAAAAAGAGATTAAGTTTTTCTTATTATTTTTTATTGTTTCTGAGACGTCTCTGGGAGGTTGACGAGCCTGGGCAATCGCCTGACATTCACTGCGTCTGAATCCATTACTGGTTACCGGCGTACTTGTGTAGTTAATCGAGAGGGGTTGGGATGGAGAGGAGGGGAAGGGGCGAAGGGTCTACGTAAGGAGAGAAATATAGGGAAGCGTGTGGAGAACGTCGCGAGGACGAAGGTTTATCGACCTGGGGAGAACCAACGGTCGGTGCAATCGCCTGGTGAAAAAAAAATGAATATAAAAAATGTTCCAGACCAAGCTGTTCCGTGGTCTGTGTTCGAAGGTCACGCGATTCCATCCGTTTAATCGTACTTCTTCGCGGTCTCGATGCGAGACCCACCCTCCGGACGACAAACCCGCGCGTATTTCGTGGGGCCTCGGATCGATCATCCACGTTAAACTCGGATTTACAATTTTGTTTCATTTATTTAATGTTTGTGATTTTTCAAAAACTATTGTTACTATTTCTCTGAATTAAAAAAAAAAAGAAAATGCACCTTTGTTTTTGGGAAGGACAAATAACTATTTTAAATTTGATTTTGTCCGTTCATTGATTAAAATTAGAAATTATTTATTTTTGTTTTATATAGGACGAGTGGTATCGAGAATTGACAATTTGCAATAATGCAAAGCAATTGGACAACGAAAACGTCAATATTGAGCTAATATAATACGATTTCGATGGATCTAATTCAAAATTGATAGATCTACAGATGTTCTCCCTTCTCTACAGAAGTTATTCAAAATGTTTCTTGGAAAATACATATGAAATGGCTCAGATTATCATAATTATAATGATAATAATAATATAATAATAATATAATTATAATCATAATGATACTGATAATTATAATTATAATTATTTGGAGAAGCGGGAATTGATGATGGACTATTATGATAATTCATTATAATGATACTGATAATTATAATTATCATTATAATTATCATTACAATGAATAATCATAATAATCCATCATCAATTCATCATTTCCCTTTTCTCCAAATAATTGTTTCTTGCCCCAATCTCGTCAAAAATGTCCCCCATCCTATCCATCAAAATTCCAACCAATTCCCAGATTATACAAAAAAAAAAAAAAAACCAATCACCTCATTTTCTCACTCACTCATTTTTCACTCATTCACAAATTTTCTCACCGACTCGATGCCAACAAGTTAATTCACGTTTGTGCGAATTTGATTAAAAAAAATCTAAATTCCATCGCGATGATGTCAGACAGTCCAGATGAAGCGTGAAGCTTTTCGCGGAGGGTCGAGATCGTTAAACGAGTCCGTGTACGGTGAGTCGGAGGCTCGAGGGACTGAGATGAGCAACAAAGTGACGAACTTTTCAAAGGTTCCGAGAGCGACGGGTAATGCCGGAGCGGGCGGGGTCGGGTGGTAGGAGGTGGGAGGGAGGGAGGGTGACTGAGGTTAAGTGGATAGATAATGGAGAGATTCGTTGTACCGTTTAATTGGTGTACCTATGCGATTCAAGTCGTCACCCCCGTCAGCCCCTTCTCGGCCAATTTGACGGTACTCGCACAATGGTACTTACAACCCCCACAACGGCTTCTCGACGCCAACCCTTTCCCGCCCTTCAAGCCGGCCGCCGCGAAGCTCGGCTGTTGCCATCCGTTTTCGCGTTGCTCTCGTTGAATACCGAAAACTCGAACGAGCAACGAAACGAACGCGCTTTCGAGCAAACCCGAACATGCTTTTCGACCAGACGAGCTTTAGTCACCGCTCAAGTGTCCGCTCTTCCCCCCCGATCTGTAAGATTGGTTCACAGATGGCCGGTGAAAACAAGAAAATCGCCAGCGACTCTGATCACTCTGATTTTAATTAATTATTATTATGATGGAGATAATAATGATACGAATATACGAATTGAGGTTGCGATGCGTTTTTACGTTCGTGATGAATTATTTTTTAGATTTTAGCTGAAAATTTGATCCATTATTGCAATATTGAATCGCGAGTTTGGGAAATTAATTACTGAAGAAAAGTATGCTTTCGATTAGGATTATGACTAATGTAAAAATATATATAAATTAAATTGTTTATTTTATTGATATGTTGATTTTTATTTATTTGTAAGAATGAATTATTGTTTTTTTACTGACTTTTCTCTGCGATCGTGATCTTTCTGACATGTTTAATATGTGTCGATAAAAAACCCTTCGCTATTAATCTGTCGGGCGTGTCCCGTTCAAATTGATGAGAAATGAATAAAAAATAAATGAATGAATGAATGATTGTTTCAAAAATAAAAATACAAATCATTGACTTTATTCGCGTTTATCGAAAAATCGGTGCAATCGATAAAAGACGACGATAGCGTCGAGGGAAATGGCGTCGAGTCACGTTACACGTGGTCGCTAGGAACTTCTCCCGTCGTCGCTCGGGATTGGAGATGCAGCGCTGTAGATGCGCGCTGTGTTATAACAAGTTAAGTCGACGACGACGACGACGACGAGAGCACTGTATTCAATTGAAAAATTGTCCAATGCAACAATCTCTGTTTGCCTTGCCACCCAACCTCCGTCGCTAGTCATCGTTCCTCAACGAGTCTTTCGTCTTCATTAAAGAAAAAAAAACAAACCGAGAGTAAACAAGCCGGCGCTTATCTTGTATCAGTTTTAGCTGACTGGGTGTGTCACTGTCGCTATGCAAAAATGTTGTGCGAATCACGTTGCCCGACAAAATGATAATAATAATAATTAGAAGAGCAGAATTTTTGGTATCAGAAAATCAATTTTATATCCAAAGAGGAGCAATAAATCGATTATGTGATATAATAATGATAATAATAATTATTATTATTAATAATATTAATTATTAATAATAATAATAATAATAATAATAATAATAATAATAATAATAATAATAATAATAATAATAATAATAATAATAATAATAATAATAATAATAATAATAATAATGATAATAATAATAATTAATATTATTATTTTTATTATAATAATAATAATAATTATTATTATTAGAAGAGCAGAATTTTTGGTATCAGAGAATCAATTTTATATCCAAAGAAGAGCAATGAATCGATTATATGATATAATAATGATAATAATAATAATAATAAATAACTAAGTACATAATTCCAACCGTTACGGATTCATGTTTGACACCAAATAAATACTGTAAAAAGTTTTTCCAGGATACTCGAAACTATAACTACGAAAGACATCTCAAAAAATCAATATTTCAAATTCCTTAAAAAAATTTGAAACAAAAATTTGGAAGTAAAAAAAATGGACGATCAGTTTTTTTTCTCTTTAAGTAAATGAGTTGAATAGAACTTATATCCTAAATTTTTGAAAATAAAAATTTTATTTTCTGCAAAATAAACAAAATAAAAAAATTTTCTGAAAATGTAAAAAATATATTTTTTTAACGAGAATTCTCTAATTATTATCGTTCAATATCGTAAATTATTGTAAAAAAAAAGATTCTCCAATGCTACACGTTTGACCATAAACATCCTTGTATTATAGATCTTCTATTTAATTCATTAATTTTTTTCAATCGTATTAATTTGTAGAATTGTGTTACAATCAAAGCCAGAGTAACCGATGATGAGGGAGAGACAGAGACGGAGCGTGAAATAAGCGAGGCAATGGTCAATCGTTCGGTCAAACAGTCACGTCTTCGGTCTGTCAAGTGTGCAATCCGGTTACGAATCGTACCCACACGTGTACGCGTTTTTATCCAATATCCCCCCCCCCCCCCGAGGTAGCCCCATTTCTATGCTCGTCTCGTTTCTTCGCGAATAAAAAACGAAAGCCGTTCGTCGTCTCTCTGCATATACACATATATATCGCGGGCTCACGGAAAAGGCATCTGCGAAACAAATAATATCATCCCTTTCGCATGTACATTTGTCATAAATATACACAGGCACGCGCAACTACACGGAACAATGACAAGTCCAGATTGACGAGTTGGTAAAGGCCACTCTCGTTGTCCCGGGCAATCCGCGAGTCGTCGATTTACTCGCGCCTAGACGCATGAATGAACGAACCGAACGAATAGAAACGAACGATGGATCAACCGGAGGCCACGCGAGGCCAGAATGCGAAGATCGGTTGTGTTCGTGTCAAACGATTGACGTTGACAAAAGCGATCGACATCACAGTCAACAGTCGGATGAACGATTTAATTTCTTCATTGTTGTTTGGATTGTTGTCGTTATTATTGATATTCAAAAAATGAAAAGGTGGGTTGGTAAATTTGAGACGATGGAACTTGAGTCCTTGGAGAAAATATTGTACGTATTTTATTTGATTGAGAAAAATTGAGGGCTATAATTTGACAGAAAATCATTCAATTTGTTAAATTCTCGGAAATTTATCTTCATTCAAATATAATAATTAATTATAATATTAATAATAATATAATATTATTGATATATAATATTAATAATAATATTATATTATTGATATATGATATTAATAATAATATAATATTATTGATACATAATATTAATAATAATATAATATTATTAATTTATTTTTATTATTATATTATTAATAATATTATAATAATGATAATGATAAAATTATACATATACATATATTGCATATAAATATGTGCTATCATTATTAATTTTTTTGTAAAACCAAATTTACGATAATTCGACCACGTGACTCGTCATGATAATTTTTTTTCGATTGACTAAAGGAAATTTTTTTTGTTTTTAAATTTAATTTTTTTCTTCCGACGAAGAGTGATTGAGAAGTCTTATCGCGGAGGTGGTAAGGTCTCGTTAAGTAATTGCTTGTATCGTTGGTAAAGTCTCGTCTTGATATCAGGAATCACATTTTAGAATTTTCGAGATATCGAAGAGATCGAAGGTCGTGCTCCATTAGGCCGACGTTGCATACGGATTGTCTCGTAATCGTTATTTACTCGGCAACTAAGCGAGAAATATAACTTCTCACTTTGACGGAAAAAGATTATCTACCTAACTGGTATTACGTTTTATTCTAAAAAAAAATATTGTCGTAATAACGATAATGATTTACCATCGGTCGGTAATTTCTGTAAAATTTATCGAAAATATAATTTCGTTGTCGTTGCAATATCTTTGCAACTGGTTAAGAATATTCGATAATATATTTTCTAAGTACGAAAATTTAAGTTTTTTTTTTAAATTTTTATTTCATTCTTTAAACCGTAAAAAAGCCTGCATTTATTCCGAACGTTGTTTGAAGTTTTTTTTTTTTCATCTTGTGACGCTAAATTTCTTTTGGCGATTTTCTTTTAGGTTCTCGTAAAATTCTACAAAACACTTAAGGGCTATGCATAGGTTTGGCGCCCAAAAATCAGGTTGACGCTAAATTTTGCTTTTTCATAAAGGAAGTTTTGTGACGGTCGGATTTTATGATGTTTTGACGTTGCCAAAAAATCAACTTCGTCGTTCTATCTACTGTTAACTTCAACTAGTCGAACCCCAATTCTATATAAGTATGCAATATCATTGATATATGATGTAGATAAAATTTGGCGAAGATCGGCCAAACGGATCGAATTTTAGAGCAATTAGAAATTTATAAATTCCAACCTCTGATAATTAAAAAAATACTTTACTGAACATGTTAAAATCTATAAACGTCCATAAGCTAACGTTTACCTTTATTCGTTACTTTTTATTGCTCAATTTCGTAGATATTGAACGACCCGTTCAACTTATCGACATAAGCTGCGAGTTAAAACATGCAATTTGCTTCGTTCGAATAGTAAATAGTCAACGAGGATTTCTTCATGAGGAAAAAAGAAGAAAGATCCTCCCTCATAGCTTCCTCATAGATGTATCCTCATAAAACAATCTTCGTTCACTACTTACGATTCAGAATAAGCAAATTCCAAGTTTCAACTTGCAACCTGTTATTGCAGTATTATGCTTTCTTACAGGCTCGAAAGCCGGAAGTCAAAGTCGCGCTTTTCAATACTTTCATTGCACTCAAGTTTAAATTTTCGATTTCCTTGTTATCGAGAATTATTTATAACCGATGAGAGTGAAGCAAAATTGATATAAAAAATTAACGAAACAATTTCTATCTATACTAACAAAATCATAGAGCTCCATAAATTCCGAATACTCCGAAAAATGAAAAAACCCGTAGAAAAAATTTCCACGAAAGAAAAAAAAATTCAATCATTCAATAATTTTTTCAAATCAAACAAATAACTGAGCATATAAAAAAACCACTAAAAAAAATCCAATCATTCAATAATTTTCTCAAATTCACCAAATAACTGAGCATATAAAAAAAAAACCAATAAAAAAAATTCAATGATTCAATAATTTTCTCAAATTCACCAAATAAGTGAGCATATAAAATATTTAATCATTCAATCATTTTCTCAATTCAACCAAATAACTGAGCACATAAAAAAAAAACCCCATTCATAAATCCTTCCCTACCTGAAAATTCACCAAAAACCCAACCCCTAAAAAAAATCTCCGCGCCCACGTGGCGGCTAATCAAACCCGCTATCTATCCAAATTCGAAAACAAACAAAACAAACATCAATCCCCAAAAACCCCAAACTTAAATTTCCCAACCCCCACAAAATCCTGCAACTTGACCAAAAAACCAATAACAATAATAAAAAAAACCCGAAAAAAAAAAAAACATCTCTCATTACTAACCCAAAAGCAGTAGTTTCAATTCCCGTCTGGCATCGCGTTTGTCCCTCCGTAATTGTCGTTCGATCTCCTGGTTGATGCGTTTCTGTTCCTTGGCCTCTTCCGAAAGGCAGCACGCCATGATTCAGTCCTCGGTATCCTCTCCCTACGGGGGAGGGAGCCGACGATAAAGACCGAGACGGACCGTAGTCAAGGAAAAAAAAAAAAAAAAAAAAAAGATATCTCGATGAAGAGCGAGAGAGAGAGAAAGAGATATCAAAAAATTGGGAAAGAGACGACGATACGAAGGTGGGGAATATCGTGTTGGAGTAGCGAATAGTGCCCGCTGCCCCGAGCGCTGCTCGTTGCAGGCAAGCAGGCCGATTCTCGGCGGTGGCTGTCCAGGCAGGCTCTCCCGGTGTTGCGCCTCCGCTCTCCTCGTTTTCCCCGATATTATCTTGCCACGGTGTTACGATATACTCTATCTCTATCGTATCGTAACCGTTTAAAAAAATCACCGAGTCCAATCCCACCCCCCCTCCTCCGCCACTTTACGATATAAAATAATATTTCTTTGCTCCAAAAAATTTACACAACCCCCAAAAAAAAAATCACTCCGCGCCACCTTAAATCTATCCTTTCTTTTCTCCTCTTCCTCTTCCTCTTCCTCTTCCTTCGTCCTTCTACTCCTCCTTTCCCACTTCGTCCTCCTCGCGTCCGCTTCACACGACCATTCGCCGCTATCCTTCCCGCTCGCTCACCGATAAACAATCACACGACCAAACCCCTTTTCTCGCCGGGGGCTTGTTTTTTTTTTTTTTATCTCCACCGCCTCTGTAATATCCCCGATGATACGTCACCCGCACCTCACCTCACCTCCCCGCCTCCACCCCACCGGCCGTCGAACAAAAACTAATTCGCGACAAAACACAACGCTACTCGCGTCTGCCACGAAGCGACGAAAAAAAACCGTCGCGCACGCACGGACACACACGTTGCACACGCACTGGGCACGACTTTTAACGAAGCCACACGCGGTACGTGAACGGGCAACAGCAGCAGCAGCAGCAGCAGCGGCAGCAGCAACGGCTGCGGCAGCGGCACTCCTGACAGGGCTCGACGCCAGCGACACATCCAACCCAGCGCTCACGCTTGTTTTTTCTTTCTTTTTTTCTTTATTCTTTTTTTCCTTTTTTTTTCTTCTTATTCACGCACGATAGCCCGTCGTTCGTCTCGTGTTTTCCCGGTCTATCGTTGCGGTATCTTCAATGAAACGGAAAACGGCGCGGATCCGAGGATTCGCCGATTAATTCGCCATAGTATTTTTTTTTTTTTTTTTTTTTTTTTCACCTTCGCTCCGATTATTATTATTTTTTTTTCTCAATTTTGAGGAAATAAACGTAACGTAGTGAACGAAGTTGCGACGTATCGAAACGTTCGACGTCGGTACGAACCGAACCGACGGGAGTTACGGGTGGCGACGCTGCGTTTAACACACGCGCGCACCTACACGCACCTTATTCCCTCGTTCTTCCGTCTCCGGGCGTAATCAACTTCCCCACGTCCGCGAGATCCTCGCTCTCGCCTCTTCAAAAAGAAATCCACGTTTTCCCCGGATTCACCGTCTTCCCATGCACTCGTATTCGTTTTTCACCAAACCCATCCGACGTCTTCTTCTCGATCACGAAGAAAACAAACAAACAAAAAAAACTAAGCAAGACCACGCAACGCACACGAGGGTGTAGATTCAGTCACGCGCGCTCGCGCGCCCGCGCGCGTATTTTAATCAACCTCCGCCAGTATTACCTCAAACTTTCTTATCTTCCACCCCCCCCTCGAAATCTCCGATCTTCCTTCTCAATTCCGATGTAACTCTCACGATCGACGTATAATCCCGATATTCCTCTCCTCAATACCGACAATTACCGGGCGAACGATTGACCGTAACGCGGATTTCTCGGTGTAAACGCGCGCGAGAGAACTCACCGCAACTCGCGATAACGACGTTTTTCTTCGTTCACTGGAACGCTCTCATCTCCATCGACGAAGTCGGGAGAGATCACGACGGATGGAACATGTCTCCGTGTGCATGTGTGCGCGTGTGAGTGTGTGTGTGTGTGTACGTGTGTGTGTACACGTCGGCCTCACTCGCTCGCGCGAGCGCGCGTGTCTCGTTCGCGCGAGTAGGAGAGATAAAAAATCCGCTCGCCTTCCGCGATCACACACGTAAAACGTTGAGTCGGATCTCGGACACAGTCGAAACTCTCACAGCCGGACGCGAACGGCGTTTTCGAAAACGCGGTTCAACGACAACTCCGGGTACGGAACCCTGAAGAGAGAGAGAGAGAGAGGGAGAGAGAGAGAGAGAGAGAGAGCAAACCCGGTGGTCCCTGGGTTCCTCACCCTCGTCGTTGGTACGACACAACTCTCTTTGGCCTCGTCGAAGAGCCTCTCTCGGATAAACGCGCGCCGCCTTCGGTTCGTTCCGTCCCCGGCACGGTTGGGTGTGGTAACCCACCGCGCGCCGCTCTTCCCTCGTTCACTCGGTCTTCTATCCGTCCTTTTCCTACGGGCGTTCGTCTCTCGCTTTTACGTCCGCCCCTCCGTAACTCTCTCTCTCGTCCGTTCTCACTTGCTACGGTTCGCCCCCCCCCCCTGACGTTTCTCCGTACTGTCTTCGTTTCTTCGTTTCTCTCTTTCTATCTATCTCTCTCTCGGGCGGTAGACCGACTCTTTGCCTCCTCCTCAGACGAGGCACAATCGCTAAAAACTCACTTTTACCACTTTCTATTGTTTATCTTCTCACTGGGTGGTTGACAGTAGCGCGTTCGAACCGTCGCACTCTACTCCGACGATAACTCCTCGACGGTACTGAGAAATTGTGTGTGTTTGTTTGTGTGTGTGTGTGTGTGTGTGTGTGTGTGTGTGCGTGCTCGCGCGTGCGTGCGTTTGGGTGTGAGGGAGAGAGAGAAAGAGCATCGGCAAATCCCCGAAACACGTATTCCACGTTTCGAACACCGGTGGGGCGAGGACTTATCGCGAATCCACGATATTACGTTTTTTTTGTTGTTGTTGTTGGAGATGGTTTGGGAGTAAACGTGACGAAGGCCGCGATCTTACGTTGGTTGTTTCACACACGTACGGAGATTTTTTGATAACAATGTGCGGTACGATGGTGAGAGAGGAGGGTTGATTTTATTTTTATTCTTGTTCGGCGAATCATTCGGTAAACGACGGAGCGGTGGAGAGAAATCCTGTTGAAAAAAAAAAAAAAAACGACGAAACAAACAAAAACAACAACACGGAAATTCGAACGAATCCCGACTTTCGTTCTTATCTTTTCACTCGCACGAAAAATTCACTCGTCTCGTCTCACACTCGGTCAATTCGTTGATCAAACTTCGAAATATCCCTCTTGCATCTGTCTTTATTGTTTAAAAAATAATAATAATAATAATTTTCGTTTCGTTTCTTCGTAATCGCTCGCGGTTTCGACCGGGGCGCTCGTCGCCGCAGTTATCGGGTCGCGCCCGTACCGTGCTCCGGGTTTTTATCAACCCCGTCGTGTTCGCCCGGTCGCCGAATCCTGTTAGGACAAACCAGATTGGCGAAGCCCGACACGACAGTTCGCGGGGGCGCGCACGTGTCCGCTAACGAGATTAAAATCGGGCAAGTAGCGGCCGCCACCCGCGTGGGGATGAGGAACGTAGAACGTAACGGCTCGGTGGCTATCTCTTTCTCTCGCTCTCTCTCTTTTGCGTGCGTAACCGCGCGCGCTTTCTCTCTCTCTCTCCCTCTTTACTTGGCCACCCAGCGGCGTTTTTCGGGTTTAGGTTATAAACCGTTCCCGACCGATTTGACGGTCCCGTGCGTGCCACCGAGCGCGCTCTAACGTTTCGTTGACTCGAAGCTCGTCGTCGTCGTCGTCGTTGTCGTCGTGGTTGATGTCGATGCCTCGCTACGACGATCCCACCACGCGCAGTCTCTGTATCTCCGTTCTTTCGTCCGCCATCTTTGTCGGTCTCTCAGTCCACCATCTTACTACCTTCCTCGGCTTTCTCTCTCTCTCTCTCTCTCTCTCTCGGTCGGTTTTCTGGATTTTAGTTCGCTCGCTCTAATCACCTTCGTCACGTAGCCTACTCTTTCCGTCGTTCTTTCTCTTCTCCCCTCTCACAACCCGGCCGTCGTCGTATCACAGTGCAAACCCGCCCGAAGGTATCACCCGGTAGCTCGCCTCGCCATTGCTGTCTCCCGGTGTTTTCCGTCCATCGGGCGAGTTTGAACAGCTGGTTTTCTTTTATTTTGGGTACATAACCGTGTACACCTGGTATATTTTTATGTTTGATTGATTATTTTTGCTAGGTTTAAATTCGTTGAATTTACCGGTCGCTCGTGTCACGGCGTTTGTTATCTATCTATCTATCTTTGTCCTCGGTGTTTTTCTGAACACTCGCGAGCGAGAATATATATTACGGTCTCGAAATCGCTCGGCGGTTCCTCGATTGTCCACGGTAACCGCCTTTAGCAAGATGGCGTCCGTTCGCACGCCGGTTACGAGGTTTCCGTGCTTATGCGTCGCGCTTCTTCAGCGTTGCTCGCACAACGTCACTCCCACGTGCGGCTTGCGGGACGATCTTTGTGTTTCTCTCTCGTTCGAACGTCTAACACGTTCGTCTCTATTGCACTCTCCGTTTGATACGTCCGAGCGTATTTGGCTTCGTACCTTCCTACGCCGCCCCTTAAGATTGTTCGTTTTTCCACGGGGAGTCGTTTGTCGGCGTGATACTTTGCAATCTAGACAGTGCATGACCCGTGGCCGGTGATGCGCAGTTTGTGTTTTTCGCCGAGACGGTACACGGCGGGGGATTTTGCGGCCGATGCCGGGCTGGCGACCAATCGAAATAGACCGCGGCGCCACTGGCGCGGTGGAGGCGAGTGATTTGATTGGCGGGAGGCAGGTGGCGCGGCGATTCGAACGCTTCATGGGGATTCCCCGTTATGGTTGATATCGGCTTTTGGTTGTAGGTGTGCGAGGATTTTTGTTTGGTTTTTTTTTAATTAAGGGGTTAACTTTCGTTGTTTACGGGAAAATTAAGGGATTTTCATGAATTTTTTTTCAGTCTTGTTAACGTAATTTTGGTAGAATACACTATACGGTATCAATTACATCATATATTGAGGTACTTTGATTAATTTTTTTATTGAAAAATCGTGGAGAAAGGGTAGAGCGTAAAATTCGATTTTTAAAATAATCTTTGGCCGAAAAAGCGAATTTTTGGAATTACGAAAATCGAACTTTTTGGATCAAATTTACATTTTTTTTTAAATTGACATAGAGGCAATAATTCCTCCAAAATGGAAAAATGTGTCATGAAAAAATTCATATAAGTACCTCAATATATACTCTATACTATATTCTAATAAAATTATGTTAACATGACCGAAAAAAATCATAGAAATCCCTTCATTTTCTCGCAAACAACTAGATATAATGCCTTAAATTTGCATTTAAATAAAATGTTTATGGGTAATTTTTTAAGATCGTTAAATATGGATGTATTACGCGATCGGATGAACTCGGGTATCGAGAGTCAATGACATTGGGCATGGACTAGAAAAAGTCCAGTACCGCAGGTAGAAAGTTATTCAGTTATTACATTAAAATTGTCCCCGGTTGCTACACAGCATTAGCTTTGACGATACGGCCATCGCAGGTAGAAAGGTCTCGAGCAGATACCGATCTCGAGGAGGTCACGACCTTGAGTCATCGCCGGTCTTAACTTACCTGGTTAAGAACTGTACGAGAAAATAATAAAAATTCTTGTTTCACAGCTCCGTGCGTTTGCTCAAAGTCTTAGCGACGAAAATATTAAAACAATTACATGCCAATATATCAGACATTCTCAAAAATTCATCTGATAATTCGAAAAACGTTGAATCACGCGCTACCTTATTTTTAACCAGCCCGACTAGCAACAATTCACGGAAATAAAACATTATTTCATAACCTCGTGGAATAATCCTAATTTTTCGTTCTTTTTTCAAAGTTCATATTTTATTTTTTATATGATAAATGATTTATATATATTATAATATTTTCTATCTATCGTTTAGAATAAATGCATTTCTTTAAATGATGGTGATGCAAAAATATAAGATATTTATAAAAAATAAACTCATATCATGAATTTATTCCACCAAACTTATAAATAACCATTTATTCCATTGTAATAATAATTTTTTCCACTACAATGAATAATCAGCAGTTCGATGTTTGAAAAAAAAAAATTACTATCACATTAATCGATCAAAGACGTTCGGCAATGAACAGCGCATCAAACGATCGCTCGTTACGAGTATTCGAAGCAACGACGTCGCGTATTTCACGAAGTCCGTTGCAAAACGCCGTTTCCGGCGTGACCACGTGGCCAAACGGGGAGCCCTTGGCATCGTTAGGTTTTATTTTATTTTTTTTTTGTTGTTTTAATAGGATCAACATTCCGAACGCAATAGGGCTTCTCCCTTCTCGCTCTTTGAAATATCCCCGAGCCACGGCTTCGCTCAAATCCACGCTTAACGATCATTCGGACCAAGGACGTCGGATGTACTAAACAAATTTCATTGCTTATCCACGCGATTCACCTTGCACTTCTGACACATTTCCGGAGGCTCGTGCTTCGGCTCTTTGCGCGACACGTGTTCCACGACTGTTAGCATGCAATTGTTTTTATTTATTTGTTTATTTTTATTTTTTTTTAATTTTTTTTCACGATTTCGCTCGATCGTGGAGGCAATAAAATTTTTTTTATCGAACGGCGTATAGTTGATTTCCATTTTCAAGTCGTTCATTAATTGTGGAAAGGGAGTAAATTGTTTGTCAGTTTTTTTTCGAATGTGCGTTGAATATTCTATTGAAAATTGGGAAATGGAAGATATTCTGGAATTTTTTTTTTTGTACTACTGGGTTGGGAAAAATGCTGGAATTTTCCGGCCCAATGGGTAGCTATTGATAAATCTTGAGCAATGGTGATTTTTTTTTTCGGAAGAATTTTTTTTTTTCATCGAACGGGGAAGAATTAATATTTTAATGTTTAATCATCGATTTTATCTCGAAATCTTTGAGCACCTGAATTTGAACGAACGAAATCGTGGACTTAATTTGATTGTTGGAGAAAAGATGGTCATTGATTGTTCGAGGAGGAAAATATATCGAGTTCTACCTGATTCGTCGCTACAAAGATTTTCTCCTATCAATTTGAACAAATCCGCAGTTTCCTTGTTGTACTCGAAATCGTCGTAAAATTCGTTGATCAATCGAAAACTCTGTCCAATAGCCGCAAGCCTTCTGCAATTTGTGTCTGCGTAAAATCATCATCTCGGCGGATAAAAAAAAAAAAAAAAATAAGTAAATACATAAATAAATAAATATATGAATAAATAAATAAAAATAAAATTTCCCTAAATAATTTTTTTACCTACGTTTTAACAATTTTCGGCAATTCCGAATCCAAAGCACGTCTGCTGTGCTGATAATCAATGAGAATAGATTCGTACTGTCTGTGCAATTTTTCCATTTGCGAAACCGATAATTTAGAATTATCCAACAAATTATTAAAATTTTTCGCGGCTATTGTAAAATCGTTTCTTCGCATTCTATGCTCGTCGATTATCGTTTGAAGAAGTTCCGACGCTGTCACGTTTTTCGAACAAATTTCCATGACGTTTTTCAGTCTTCGCGATTTGTCTTTTCTCAAAATTTCCGTCTATCGAGGAGAGAATAAATTTAATAAATTTAATAAATGGGAATAAATTGATCGTCGTTAATTGGAAATTAAGAATATTCGAGTTGTATAGTTGATACCTGACGTAGAGCTTGGGTCAAATCGGATCGCATTGAGTCGGAAAAATCGGACGAAGCGAGATAAGAGGGAAGAACGAGTCGATGAGAAAAATCGAGGACTCGATGAGCTGCCAGATGCGAGACTTGAAGAGACTTTACGTGATGAATCAATGCCTCGAGAGTGTTGGTTGCGAGATCCAAATGTTGTATCAATGTGGCTTGACGATCACACGCAAGGGCTTCTTCGACCTGAGTCCCGATTAGCTGCAATTCCAAAGACTCGCGAATTCTCTGCGTTTTACTTCTTGTTTCTCTCGATTTCTAAATCACGGAAATAACTCATCGATCACGGAGTGGAAAACGATTCATCGATTGGGGAAATATAATTCGATTTTAGGAATTGGAATTCGATGAAACTATGGAAATTCACTGTGATGAAACGTGAGTGAATATAAAGATCGATAAATATGTTTTTACGATAGAAAAATTATTGTTTCAGAACTTGATTATCCGGGAATTATAAAACTTGCTCGAGATATTAAGTTTTTTGTATTTAGTTCGAGAGTTTTAATATTTTAGACTTAATTGTTTAATTAGCCGATATCGAATAATTTTTATCGAGCCCGTTGGAGCGATCAGTTGGAAATGTATGAATGAAATTCTCGATGGAAATTACGTTGGCCGAAATTGATAAATTAATCGGACCAAAACTCGCTTGAGAATCTAATTTCGCTCCGATGAACCCGAATTTAATGAAAATACCCTAAAATTGACCTTCTAGCTCCAAGATTAAACATTATCCTCGAAATTATACCGAATAATTTCAATCGATCCCCCAAAGAACTTCAGCTGAAAATAATGAAAATAAAAATTAACTAATTTTTTTAGTTTTTCGATTTTTATTAATTTAATTTTAATTTTTTAATTTTAAATTTTATAATTAAAATAAACAAAAACTCGATAGAAATCACGTTGAGTGAAATCGATAATTTTATCAGACCAAACTTCGCCCGAAAATCTAATTTCTTCCCGATAAAACCGAACTGAACAAAAATACTTTCAAATCAGCCTTCAACTCCCAACATTAAATATTGCCAACCTAATTATCCCCAAAATTATACCAAATAAATTCGATCAATCCCCCAAAAGATCATCAGCTGAAAATAAATAAAATACAAAATTTAAATCTCCGAGAAATCTCCAAAAAAATTTCGTGCCTTCGATTCGTTAGAAGTGCGGCTCTTCGAAAATTTGTTTCTGCCGCAATAACCGCGACAAGGGCAGCACACGGTCGTCGTCGATTGATGAGCGTTGAGCAACGGCGAGGAAGATCTCGAACGTCGAACGGATGATGTCGCTTCCTCCTCGGACGTCGCGACCAAGCACGTTGGATGCCGTCGCAATATCGGTTCGCTCCAACGCGAGTAATACGATCCCTTGTCCAACGGCCACGACATTAAATCTCCGATCTTTTCTACGATCTACATTCTGAAACGTTTCTCCAACATCCGGTCTGAACATTTAGCCACCCAAATTCAATAAATTTTTCGAAAGTTTCCACCCAAAAAAAGGAAAAAAAAAAAAAACTACTTACTGAGCTTTTCGCTGGAGCCATCGTTTTTCACATCCGCCGTTTTCAAATTCTTATTTACTTTATTTTGGAATTAATTGATCAATTAATTTTTTAGTAATTTGATAACCAACTGCTACTTCGTTAATTCATTAATTAATTAATATTTCGGTAATTTTATAACCAATCGCCACTTTGTTAATTGATTTATTTATTTATTTATTTATTATTCAGTAATTTGATAACCAATCGCTACTTCGTTAATCAATAAATAAATAAATAAATAAATAAATAAATTAACTTTTCAGTTACTTCATAACCAATCGCTACTTCGTTGATTAATTAATTAATTAATTTTTCAGTAACTTGAAAACCAATCGCCACTTCGGAAATCAATTAATAATTTTGTTTAGTAATTTGATAACCAATTGCCACTTCGTTGATTAATTAATTAATTAATTTTTCATTAACTTGATAACCAATCGCCACTTCATGATGTCGACTTAATTCCCGAACACATACATCCAATGTATAAACCACTAACTATTTTTTTTTTTATTATTGTTATATATATCTATATGTGTAATATATAAATTCAATCGAGACAGGCAATCAAAATGACAGACGCATCGTAATAATTAATAATATATAACGTTACTTTTTTTTTCTTTTTCTTTAAATAACTTAACGTTAAAGGTTATGATGGATATACGACTTATGGCTCCCGTAAAATTAAACAACATGACATAAAAATGACAAATGACATAACAATGGATTGCTCCATCGATGCGACACCGCACTCGTCAGCTTCGGGCGAATTTTGTGCAACGGAATAATTAACGAATCTTAATTTCGTTGCAATAATTTGTTCAACGTTATTTTGCAATAATTCGTTTTCTTTCAATCGCGACAAGTTGATACGTTATAAGATTTTTCGAACCCTTCGGCAATCACGGCTCAGTCTTCGTTATCATTGCACTTATTCGTGTCCGGGAGTTCGAAAAATAAAAGCAAGTTTATTGTCAAATCGTTTTTGACCTTCATTCGCTTTCGTGCGATGTGGAAAAAAAAAAAAAAACGTTAAAAATACGATTCTCTACTAATTTTTGTTGTTCTTTGTTTTTCAATAATGACTAGATGTGCAACACAATTTTTTTCCGAAATAAATTTTGGCCGCTTTTCGAACGACATCGAAGCAATTTTCCGTTATCAAAAGTGCGTGCAAATTGTACTTTGACGTTTCCTTTTATCATTTAAATTTCATCATCGATGCAATTCATTTGTTCGTCTTGCGCAGAGGAATGTAATACGTAAAATAAATTTGGCAAATAAAAAAATTCGGTGATAAATAATTCGTGATAGATGCAATATTTCGTCGTATCCGAGTCTCATCGAGGTTGTGCGATCGATGGAACAATCCTCCAACTATAAATACGTTCTTAAATAAAAAAAAAAAAGAAAGGAAAAAAAATACGACTTCTCTACATTCGGATTTTTCAGATCAACGTAGATTAAATTGAGAAACGATCGTCTACGGTGAAGCTTGTAACGATTTTTTTTCTTTTTAAATTACTATTTATTATTTTTTATCAATATCATTATTGTTATTACCGTTATCATTATTACTATTTTTTTTTTTTTTTTTTCGCCTATGTCAGAAGTTTATTTTGTTCTTTATTGTAAACGTAATTGTTTAACGTCGCGCGAAACCCGACAAAAGGTTATCGCGCAAAAATATCGATTCAACGGAGTATTCGTCGATTTTACAAAAATTTCTCACGATGTATTATAGCCACTCGTATTGTGACAATGTGTAATAACGCAAAAAAAAAAAAAAAAAATAAAAACGTTTCGGTGAAAACAACGCCAATTCTTCGTTCTTCGGTCGATCGCAATGTTGGGCATTGCGTCGATCAATCTTTAAAAATGCAATCGCAAAATTTGACATTCCAATTAAGATGAAGCGATAAATCGCCGTCGGTAAGTAGATTTACCAAGAATTACGTGTAAATTGAATCAAAATCGCGAAAAAATTTCGCGGATTTCTTTACAATAAAAAAAATCTTCGTCTGAAATTTTTTTTGGGAAAAACATGAGATATAGGTTGGTCCTTGATCGATTCTACACAGATCCACCGAATTTCGTCGAATTCCGTTCAGCCGTTCAGGCGTGAAGTACTGCGGAATATTCGCCAATTTACACGTAATTCTTGGTAAATCATACCGTCGGCGATGTATCGCTTCACCTTAATCGTCAGATCCGAATTATGGTAATTCAACACAGCAATTAGTTTTCGACCTTCCATGTTATATCGTTCGTCCAAAAAAACAAATAATAATAATAATTTAATTAACCAAAAAAAAAAAAAAAAACATTCCAAAAATCAAATCTTCGTTTTTGAAATAATAATAATATAAAAAATAAAAATAAAAATAGATGTTGCGATTTTCGTTCATTGGCAGAATTTCGAGTGTTTCGTTTGGATCGTAATCCGGATTATAATTGGCACCGGTGGTCGATCAAATCGACAAATTGAATTCATATACGCGGTTGAGACACTGATTTTGTTGTCGGTGTAATTTTTTTTTTTTTTTTTTTTTTTTTTTCCCTCCCTCGTTTCCCCCAATCGATCGGTCGCAATAATAATTTCATAGCGCACTAATCGCGTTCTACAAATTCGACGCTACCAAGCGGGGGAGCTGGCGACCGGTTTTTTCGAGAGAAATAAAATGCGAACTGAGTTTTTGGACCTCGAAAAATTTTGGCGACCCGCTCAATCGAGAAGCTCGCAGACGATTAATCTTAAGTTTTACACGGTAAAAACGATCTCATCGTTTTCTTCAGGTGTTCATTTTGTTATTTCTCTTCACGAGCGACAATTTCAATGGGCCATAAAGTTATTTCCGTAAAATAGCCTTAAATATTATCGATCTATGTACAATCTCATAAAATAATATTAATTTAATATATTTATGTATATATATATATATATATATTTATATTTATATTTATATGTGTATATATATGTAGAGATTTATATGTATTGTAACGTTTTGGCTGGCTGGCTGCTCTCCCACAGCTCATTGGGTTACGTGAGTTAACAATCGAATCGCCCCAAACCCTCATTGCAATTTTCTTTCACTTTCTTTTTTCCTTTTTCCCTTCGCGATGACCAATTTTTCAACAAGCCGACCCATTGCAATTTTTCCATTCCAACGAAACAATTCTCAATAATCTTTCGCTCAAAATCAACAATATCCATGATTTTAAAACCATAATTGTACAAAATTATTATTATTTTTCGTTAAATATTCGAAAAAAAAAAAAAAAAAAAAATTAAATAACAATAAATTTTTTCTTAATTTTCTCTTTCCGTCATTCGTCATTTTCCCATCGAAATAAATCCGTTCGTACGGTAATTTCGTTGTCGTATTGTCGACATAATCACGATTCGTCGAATCGTGTTGCGATGGACAAAAATTCACTCGATTAATCGCGGTTCAAACACAAAACAGGAATAAAATACGTTTTGGCTCGACCAACAGCAATTTACACATTTTTTAAAATCGTAATATTGCCCGTCGTAGATTTTTTTTTTCTTCTTATTTCACCGCTGCTTTTTCGTCTCTTCTTCCGTCCTCTCTTTTCTCTTTTTTTAATTATTATCATATATTATTGAATCGATATTAAATATTTCGTTTGATTATAAGTGATGTGTATTCGTGTGTTCGATATGAGAGGACAAAATCCCATATTACAAGCAGTGAATGTTGGTTGGCACAGACAGTGGCTGGGTTAAGGCACTTTGGGCTGATTGATCCTCCGCCAGCACCCTCCAGCGTATCCATCGAACCCCTTTTCCCCTTTTTCCCCCCTTTTTCCGTTCCCTTTTCTCCCTCTCATAGCCGATAATCATCCACACCTTTTCCGTTTTGATACGGCGATTATTTCTTTTTTTTTCTCTCTCTCTCATACGTCAGGTTGTGACTTTGCAAGCATGTCTGCCCTCGCTCTCGTCGTATCCACGCGTCGTCGTCTTCGTCATCGTCGTTTATCTACGAAACTTACAGTAAAATACGCTGTTATTGTGAGCATTGGAGTGTACGTGGCGATTTTGAGCTTCGTCCTCACAGCGTCTTCGTGAAGTTTGCCGGAAACATGCCCTTCTCGTTGGTGCCTTCCTTTATTCCCATTAACCAGCCCTCCTCCTGCCGCAATAACAAAATTTTTTTAAGAATGTCTCTGTCGATTGTCGGATTTGTTCGAGAATTAATTTATTGTATTCTGGGAAATTGGCGAATTATCTAATTTTGTATTAATATTTTTTTAAATATTATCGAAAGAAAATGTAATAATTCTCTCGGGAGGTTTACGTGGATGAACATTTTCACGGTCTCAAGAAAATATAAAATGTATAAACATATAAATATAACAATAAAAAATTATATTATTTAATATTATAAAAATAATAATGAAAAATAAAAAAAAATGAATAAATAAATAATATTATTATTAATAATGATAATATAATAATTATAATTATTATAAATACATTATAAATTATAATATGTAGGAATAATAATATGATATTATTATTCAATATTATATTATAAAATATAATAATTTTATAATATATAAATATATAAATAATATATAATAAATATATAAAATTGTAAAATAATTTTCTTATTATTATCATAGATGATTCCGAGAATAAATAATATGCAGTATCGTTCATAAAAAATATAATTATAATAATATATAATTGTCATTCTTTGAAAAATTCTAAAACAGAGAAAAACTTGTGTTGGATCATTAAATCGACGCAAAAATATTTGCAAATAAACAAAATTGAATGTAAATTCGTGTAAATTATTTGTCCATCGAATCGTGAAACGATGCGAGGAATCACATCGACGATGATGAATTGATGAATAATTGTTATTATAATAGACAAACCTGTTCTTCAGGATCGTCGTATTCCACGACTCGTATTATCTCTCCAACGTCGAACGACAATTCGTCCGAATCTTCGCGATTGTATTTGTACGTAGCTTTCACCCTGTACAAAACGCCCGGTGGCAAGTTTTCGGTTGTCGCTCCTAGAGACAAATTGGTACCATTTTCATATTCCACGTCTAGAATAATCCAAGTTTTTTTTTATTTAGTTAGCGACGAACCTGTATTATTTCAATTTAGTAGATTTTATTTTACATCTAATTATCCGTTGTTGTTATTTCGTGGTTGTATTAATTTTTGCTTCCACATAGAGAAAGCTATGTTAGGGTGAAAATTTTTTTATCTCTGATCTTTGTGTCATTATGTTCAGAATGTGCTAAAACGTTGATATAGACTACGAAAATTCAAACGTGTATAACTTGATAACGGTTTTAGCTACAGCCTCCAAATTTTGCAGACATGTGCAACTCTATAATCCCTTAACCGACTATAATTTTCGTTATGATCGAAGCTGCGGTTCGGATTTTATGTCGTTTTCAAATTACCAAAAAAAAAGGACGTTCGCAAATTACCAAACAAATGGCGATCGCAAATTTCGAGATATTCGTTTAAATAATTCTCTACAAATAGTTTTGTACCCAAGTTTGGTTGCTATTGCATTTGGGCCAAATCTATCGAGAAGTTCAGATTTTACAGGATTTAGAATTTTTCGACAAATTTACGTTTTGTTCTAACTCACGACAGCTTTGACAGATTGAACCCGAATTCACTACAGCTATGGAACATTATTTAACTGTACTATGTATAAAATTTCGCGAAGATCAGTTAGGGGGATGGATTTTTATAGGACTTAAAATTTTTTGAAACAGTGACGTTTCGCTGGAACTCACGACAGCTTCGACCAATCAAACTCGAACTCGCTGCATGTATAGAATACGAATTAACCGTGAAACATTACATGGGGAACAAGCTGCGAGTTAAAACTTAAAAATTTCTCCCTCACAATACAAGAAACCTGCAAGCCTGAAATTTGCAAGCTGCTACTCCAAATTCAAAGATATTGGTGGGAATTTTCCTCAACAAGGAAGCCAAAGTTGATACAAATAATTTCCCCATGGAGTAAGATTTCAATTCTGGGGTAGCAGCTTGCAAATTTCATTTTTCCAGCTCTCTCAAATTCCGAGGAAACAATTTGCAAGTTCCAAATTGCGGCTCATTTATTTTTTTTTACAAGCGTGAACGTTTAAAAGCCATCGAGATTTTTTGTTTTAGTCACAATTTCGATTACATCAACGACAAAGCATGCTGCTATCACGCGAGGTTTCAAATATCCAAGAACATTCGTCACGTACTATTGAATAGCGCTTACGAATCTCGAAACGCGATTGAAACACGTACGAGGAAGTCTCGTTGATTACAAACAAAGCCACGTGTGTGTGCGTGTAAAAAAAATCGATGAATACGCGTCGATGATTCAATCTGCATACCGAGATTATCGTTTTAATATGCTTCTCGGGTTTTTTCTTTCTTTTTCGTTTGTTTCACGATGAGATTGACTGCCGCACGCTGGTAGAATCAGCAATTCTATGCTATATTATTTATTATTTATTACAATATATAATTGAAAGTATCAGTTACGAAAAGCGTACGAGTTTGGATTATATTTAATAAAAATGGCAAATTTATCTTGTAATTTTTTCGGCTTGTGGCTGCGAAAGCTAATTATTATTTTAATTGTTTTTTGTTTTCAATTCTCTAAAATTAAAATAATAAAAAAATAATAGTAATTAGATTTCGCATTCACACGACGAAACAATTCCAAGATAAATTTGTTGAATCATTTTGGACGTATTGAAGAAGAAAAAATTTTTAAATGCAATTTCGGAAATTCTAGAATGTCTTTTCCAGCTCTCCTGTCATTGATAAAAAAAAGCTGATCGTTTGTTCAACGACATTTGAACAAATCTCATCGTTTTTTAAGGAGTTATACGCAGTTGGAAATATCAAAAAATCGATTTTTCGTTTATGCAACAAAAAAATTGGCAATTTAGAAGCTGCTAATGATGCGGAGGGTTAATTTTATAGCCCTGGCATAGGTAAGATTCTCCGAAGATTCACTGTCACCCGCTTGATTTTCAATATTTTCAAATGAAAATTTACGAAAATATTGTTTAAACGTTGTATTATTATATGAAAATTGATTGAATAAATTTACACTATTCGTATCGCCAGAAAAAAATCTTAAAAACACGTTTCTTTTTCCCCGAATTAACCTTAACCCCCTCCCTTAAATAATTCCGTCGTGAATATTTCGATTGCAAGCCTCTCGGTCGCATTGCCGAGCATTTATTCCCCATTTTTCAACAACGAACGCAGCTCCAACGAAATAATTTATTTCCAAGCGCATATCTCATTCGCAAAACGTCTCTGCTCAGACCAAACATCGTCGGATCGATTTATCTACGTTACGAGATGAGGATAAAGACAAAATAAACGAAAGAAAATAAAAAGAAGAGAAACAAAAAAAAAAAAAAAAACAAAACAAAAAAGCTTTGATTCGCAATAACAATAATAATCGAGTGTCGAACGTTGCGTAGGAGAATTTGCGGATCGATACTCACCGACTGGTATATCGTACAACTCCTCGACACGTTTGGTCGGCGCTACGTCGTTTTGCGGGGACGCATCTTGGTTATTGAGGGAATTATCATTGCTGTTAGCATTGCTATTGGCATTGCCGTTGAGTTGCGTAGTTGGCGACGCATCACCGGCCGCCTCTGTCGATTCGCTGTCTAAAGCTGCAACACAACGCGACAAAACCACTCTCTCAAACCCAAAGCTTTCGCATCGAATCGACAAAACCGATCGTCGAAACATCTCGAAATTTCATCGAGGATTAACGAACGAAAAAAAAATATATAAATAAAATTTTTTAAAAAATTAGAAAACACGAAGAGAAAAAAAAAAAATAATCATGCGACGCAAAAAATCACATCGATTAATGGATTTTTAATCACAGAGTTAGAGCTTGTCAACGATTAAGAAGAAAAAAAAATTGGAAATTAATGTGGGTAGATGAAAGGAAGAATGGAAGATAGAAGAATTTCGTACCGGCTGAAATATTGTTCTGCGGAGGCGGTTGCGTGTTTATTATCAATCTGGAACGAAAAAATATTGTTCGATTAATTAATTAATTTGGGTGATGAATTTTTAATGTTCGACGATTATTTTTGATTTTGAGATGCGCGAATCGAACGAGAAATGTAGAAGACGAATAGAAGAAAAAAAAAAAAACGAAAACTTACGACGAGTTGGCGTTCGGTGATTTTGGAGATTGTTGATCCGAATTTTTTTTCAACGTGTACGGGCACCTCTGACTCTCGTTGGTCAATTTGTCGACTATCGCCTCGAGTTCGGAGTAAACCTGGTTGAAATTGATGCAAATGTGAATATGGATTTTTATGTTGGACTGCGTTGTTGAGAAAAGAATTTTTGATATCCATCCAGTAAGGCCTTAATCCGGATGATTTCGAAAAAGCAGGAATTGTGGGAGCTTCGATGATTCAATTCAATTTTCTCTGCGACTGAATCTCCCCGAATTAAGGTGATACATGGCCGTCGGTAAGCAGATTTACCAAGAATTGCGTGTAAATTGACAAATATTCTGCAGTACTTCACGCCTGAACGGCTGAACTGAATTCGATGAAATTTGGTGGATCTATGTAGAATCGATTAAGGATAAACCTATATCTCATGTTTTTCCCGGAAAAAATTTCAGATGAAGATTTTTTTTATTGTAAAGATCTCCGCGAAATTTTTTTGCAATTTTGCGAAAAATTGCGAATTAAAGTACTGCGGAATATTTGTGGATTTTACACGTAATTCTTGGTAAATCTGCTTACCAACGTCGATCTATCACTTCGCCTTAATACAGATCGAAAACCATTGAATCGCTTATAAAAATCCGAGAAATAATTCTCGTCGAGGGATTAATAAAATATCACGAAAAAAATTGAGACACTGAAAAATCAACGAGGAAGTTATTAAAAAAAAAAAAAAAATAGCAATCGACTGGTATGGCAATTTTCAAGCGTACCTTGGCACTTTCGGCATGGAAAACTTGTTCGGCGGAGAAAAGTGTCTGCAGATTGGTGACGAGGAAGAGAACGCGAGAATCGTAGAGCGCTGGCAGATCGTCGTGAAGTTCCGAATTTAATTGTTCGTAAGTTCGTTTGGCCTCGTCGAGGGATTCTTTGCCACGCGTAACTTTTAGCTCGTCCCTCTTCTTTGGATTGCCCTGTAACGATTGGAAGTTGTGCCTCTGGCCGTCGTAATCGACCAATTTACGACCACGTTTGTCTATCTTTTTCTGAAAATAAAACAAACAAGAATTTATATCCATGCAATTTATACAAATAAATCAGTCTATGCTGCGCTGTCAGTTTTTTTAAATCGTATTTTTAAGATTCTTGAAATAAAATTTCTTTTTAATTTTTCAAAATCAAAATAAAATTTGATAATTTTTTTTTAAAATTATTTGGACTTTTCAGAGTTGAAATTTTTTTAAATTGCAGTTGTTTTATCATTTTTACCCAATTTTTCATCATTAATATTGTTCAATTTTTCGTAATTTTGTCTATCTACGATTTTCTGAAGACGTGGAAAAAAACATTATTCATTTTTTTTTACATAAAGATATTGCTTTGGCCGGTTGATTAATTTTTTTTTATTTATTGTAAGCATTGACGACTTTTATTTTAAACGATCTATTTTGAAAATCGTTGATCGTGCTTCGAACTGCCAGCTTTTTTAATGAGCTGATTGACGAAGTAAAATCAACAATAATTAATATTTCCCACAAGGAATAAAATATAAAAAGTTACTATAGAATAATATCGGTAATTTCGGACTCTCTCGACCTCAAACCCATAGAGGTGAATACAGAAGTCCAGAAAAAAATTAACTATAACATAAATTAGGTCGATCGTCGCCAATGCTTCTAATAAGTGAAAAATTAATTTTTTTTTCCTTCGTCGTTCCGCAATTATTAACACGCGGATGAATTCTGATGATAAAATAATTACCCTCATCTCGGGAAATTGGTTCTGATATGTGTTGAGAGGTACGAGAACTTGATCGGCGAGTTTGTGAGTAAAATCTTGCCACAACATATCCAAATTTTGTGCCTGTACGTAGAGAAGATCGTGACCGGTCCATTGGCTCTCGTATATCTCGTTGAGCGAGTCCATGAGCGTCTTCGACGCTACTTGTACGGCTGTTGACAAAAGTTTAGATCGAATATAATTGTCTTTCACAGTTTGGCCTTTGAGCTTTTCAACGAGTATTGAATGTCACGAATTGCCAAGTGAATGGGCGCTCATGGATTTAAAACGATTCATGTTTATAACGTCGTTGCAACGTGCGTTGTTCGTGCGAGTCTCGACTCACGCGCATCTGTTGGCTGGCCGATGAAAAATTAAAGAAAAACAAAATTTATATCGACCGGAGACGTTTGATATATTTTTTATTCGAGAATTTTTTTTTTAATCAATGAAGAAATCGTCGCCGGACATTCGTCGTGATTCTGAGCGTCGTGCGAGAAATCGGGACGCGAGAGGTACATCTTCAAACGTCGGTACACGGCAATACTTTCTAAGGTGAATTGTACAGGCGATTCTACGTCGGGCGGGACAATTTTTTTAACATGCGAAATAAATGGGCACATGAGAAAAAAGACGTGTATTTCTTCTTAGGAGGTTGTAATTCTTTCCCAACTCACGAAATGGCGAAGGAAAATTGTGATTACGGAATTAAGAAACTATTTTAATAAATAATAGAAATCCAAAAAAAAAATTCATTCGAATTGTGTTCAATGTCACGGTCAATAATTTTACGAAAAATTTAATTTCCACATGACACTACGTCAATCTAGGCAATTTATCAATTTTATCTATGCACCAAAAATAACATCAATTCAATAAAATCAATTTATTAAAAAAATAAAAATACAAAACATCGTGACACGAAACGCGCGATATATTTACACAGTCAAAGCCCATTGGGGGGGTTCCGCGTTGAGCGCGGGGAGACGGATTCGTTGTCTCCGTTCCTCATCGTTCGAGCGGTAATATGCAATCGAAGAGAAGCAACTACTTTCCTGGCCTACTTCGGACCCGTCTCCGAGAGTCCATTCACCTGACGTTGATAACGCCACGAGTTGCGCGCGGACCCGCGGCGGCCGTCTCGACGTACGACCGCGGGTTTGCCGCGGATCGAGCCACGTCCGCGCGTCGCGGACGGGCCACAATCGGTTTGTGGCAGAATGCAAGCCGCGTTAATGCCATTTATTCGCGTCCGATCTCGTATCCGAGACGTTCGCCCGACGTACGATTTCTCTTGGGCAAATGATAGCGAGTTCACGGTGACCGATTGTCTTTTCCCGGTTTTATT
>CAXAQZ010000207.1:0-2500 GCA_963971145.1 Sussaba pulchella
TGAAGAAAAAAATTTTTCATGAAACGCGAAAACCAATTTGACCTAAAATTTATTCTAATGAATTGATGAAAAAAATTGATATCGAAAAACGAAAGAGGAATTTAAAATCCACACGTAGACCGATCGCATGTATATTGAGTTGACGCGTAGACCGACCGCACTCGGAAATAATCCACGCGTAGACCGACCGCGACCAGAGTTGTTCGACGCGTAGACCGATCGCATGTACATTGAGTTGACGCGTAGACCGATCGCACTCGGGAATAATCCACGCGTAGACCGACCGCGACCAGAGTTGCTCGACGCGTAGACCGATCGCTTTTTCGAAGAGTAAAAGAAAATAACTTTCTTCTTATCGTATTAATGTAACAATCAATATCAAAACGTGGTTAAAAAATTTTTTTTTTCCAAATTGTTTTTTCATCGAAATGAAATAAATAAACCTTCATTTTTTACCCGTAGATCGACCGCTTTTTCTTGAAACCAAAAAAAAAAAAAAAATTTCGTTTGTAAAATAATAAGAACATGAAAATTATTCCAGGCGTAGACCGATCGGTTTTTCTGAAATTCGAAAGAAAAAAAATTTTCTTCATGAAACGCGAAAACCATTTTGACCAAAAATTTATTCTAATAAATTGATGAAAAAAAATTGGTATCGAAAAACTCGCTTTCTCGAAAAGTAAAAGAACATAACTTCCTTCTTATCGCATTAACGTAACAATCAATATCAAAACGTGCTTAAAAATTTTTTTTTTCAAATTATTTTTCCATCGGAATGAAATGAATAAACCTTAAATTTTTACCCGTAGATCGACCGCTTTTTCTTAAACCCGAAAAGAAATAAAAAAATTTGGTTGTAAAATAATAAGAACATTAAAATTATTCCAGGGGTAGACCGATCGGTTTTTTTGAAATTCGAAAAAAAAAATTTTTTTTTTCATGAAACGCGAAAATTAATTTTACCTTAAATTTGTTCTAATAAATTGATGAAAGAAATTGGTATCGAAAAACGAAAGAGGAATTTCAAATCCACGCGTAGACCGACCGCGGGCAGAGTTGTTCGTTGCGTAGACCGATCGCATGTACATTGAGTTGACGCGTAGACCGATCGCACTCGGAAATAATCCATCCGCAGACCGACCGCGACCAGGGTTGTTCGACGCGTAGACCGATCGCTTTTTCGAAAAGTAAAAGAACATAACTTTCTTCTTATCGCATTAACGTAACAATCAATATCAAAACGTGCTTAAAAATTTTTTTTTTCAAATTATTTTTCTATCGGAATGAAATGAATAAACCTTAATTTTTCACCCGTAGATCGACCGCTTTTTCTTAAACCCAAAAAAAAAAAAAATTCGTTTGTAAAATAATAAGAACATTAAAATTATTCCAGGCGTAGACCGATCGGTTTTTCTGAAATTCGAAAAAAAAAAAAAAATTTTTCATGAAACGCGAAAACCATTTTGGCCTAAAATTTATTCTAATGAGTTGATGAAAAAAAATTAGTACTGAAAAACGAAAGAGGAATTTAAAATTCACACGTAGACCGATCGCAAATCTTGTTTGGTCGATAAGTAGACCGTTTATGGTTTCACGAATTTCTTTTATAGGGACGGTCCGAATCTTGTTAATCAACGAGCATTCTTCTAACTCAATCGAGCATTCGTTATTCCCGGCGTTTATCCTCGTATCAATTATTTCGGTTCGAAGAGTAGACGAATCCCTATTTGAAAATTTTTTAAATTTCCACGTGCATCGCATTGGGCCGTTAAAAGTCGTCAGAATCTTCGTAATATTCAACGATTCTCCGGACTTTATGCAAATTAGAAATAAATTTTTTTGCTCGAATAAATTTTTACGAAAATTTTAGATAGGTACAGTGGGAATCTTGTTAATCCATTTATGCAAAATATAATATCACAGATAAAACATTCCTTCAACAAAATCAAGTATCAGTTATTTCCGCCATTTACCGTTGAACAAAATATTTAAGGTCAAAGATTATGCGAATTAGTTTTTTAATTTTTTAATCTATATTTTCAACGTGCATCGCATCGTTGTTAAAATCTTCGTAATATTTAACGATTCTCCGGACTTAATGCAAATTAGAAAAAGATTTTTTTGCTCGAATTAATTTTCACGAAAATTTTAGATAAGGACAGTGGGAATCTCGTTAATCCATTCATATAAAATTTTATATCACAGAAGGAAAATTGCTTCAACGAAATCAAGTATCAGTTATTCCCGCCATTTACCGTTGAACAAAATATTTACGGTCAAAGAGTATGCTCTAATTGTTTTTTCAATTTTTTAATCTATATTTTTAACGTGCATCTCATCGGGCCGTTAGAAATTATCAGAATCCTCATAATATTCAACGATTCTCCGGACTTTATGCAAATTAAAAGAAGATTTTTTTAGCTCGAATTAATTTTTACGAAAATTTTAGATAGGGACAGTCGAAATCTCGTTAATCCATTCATGCCAAAACTTATATCAC
>CAXAQZ010000207.1:12500-14213 GCA_963971145.1 Sussaba pulchella
GAAAGTAAGATTGATAAAGTCGACTATATTAATTTATCGAATAACGATGAATAAAATTTGACGCGTAGACCGATCGCTCGTTTATAAAATTCTAAAAATTCAAAAATTCTTGTTAAACGTGAACAACGTTATGAATTGTAATTGAATCGAAAAAGTTTGTTTTGACAATAAAAACCGATCAACGATAAGTGAATTTTGAATCCACACGTAGACCGATCGCATGTACATTGAGTTGACGCGTAGACCGACCGCACTCGAAAATAATCCACGCGTAGACCGACCGCGACCGGAGTTGTTCGACGCGTAGACCGATCGCATGTACATTGAGTTGACGCGTAGACCGACCGCACTCGGGAATAATCCACGCGTAGACCGACCGCGACCAGAGTTGTTCGACGCGTAGACCGATCGCTTTCTCGAAAAGTAAAAAAACATAACTTTCTTCTTATCGCATTAACGTAACAATCAATATCGAAACGTGGTTAAAAAGTTTTTTTAAAAATTATTTTTTCATCGAAATGAAATAAATAAACCTTCATTTTTCGACCGTAGATCGACCGCTTTTTCTTAAAACCAAACAAAAAAAAAAAAAAATTCGTTTGTAAAATAATAAGAACATTAAAATTATTCCAGGCGTAGACCGATCGGTTTTTCTGAAATTCGAAAAAAAAAAAAATTTCTTTCATGAAACGCGAAAACCATTTTGACCTAAAATTTATTCTAATAAATTAATGAAAAAAAATTGGTATCGAAAAACGAAAGAGGATTTTAAAATCCACACGTAGACCGATCGCATGTACATTGAGTTTACGCGTAGACCGACCGCACTCGGGAATAATCCACGCGTAGACCGACCGCGACCAGAGTTGTTCGACGCGTAGACCGATCGCATGTACATTGGGTTGACGCGTAGACCGATCGCCCTCGGAAATAATCCACTCGTAGACCGACCGCGACCAGAGTTGTTCGACGCGTAGACCGATCGCATTCTCGAAAAGTAAAAGAACATAACTTTCTTCTTATCGCATTAACGTAACGATCAATATCAAAACGTGCTTAAAAATTTTTTTTTTTAAATTATTTTTCCATCGGAATGAAATGAATAAACCTTAAATTTTTACCCGTAGATCGACCTTTTTTTCTTGAACCCAAAAAAAAAAAAAAAAATTCGGTTGTAAAATAATAAGAACATTAAAATGATTCCAGGCGTAGACCGATCGGTTTTTTTGAAATTCGAAAATGAAGAAAAAAATTTTTCATGAAACGCGAAAAAAAATTTGACCTAAAATTTATTCTAATGAATTGATGAAAAAAATTGATATCGAAAAACGAAAGAGGAATTTAAAATCCACACGTAGACCGATTGCATGTATATTAAGTTGACGCGTAGACCGACCGCACTCGGAAATAATCCACGCGTAGACCGACCGCGACCAGAGTTGTTCGACGCGTAGACCGATCGCATGTACATTGAGTTGACGCGTAGACCGATCGCACTCGGGAATAATCCACGCGTAGACCGACCGCGACCAGAGTTGTTCGACGCGTAGACCGATCGCTTTCTCGAAAAGTAAAAAAACATAACTTTCTTCTTATCGCACTAACGTAACAATCAATATCAAAACGTGGTTAAAAAATTTTTTTTCAAATAATTTTTTCATCGAAATGAAATAAATAAACCTTCATTTTTCGACCGTAGATCGACCGCTTTTT
>CAXAQZ010000208.1:0-19024 GCA_963971145.1 Sussaba pulchella
GGGATGGTGTACTTTGGACTTTGTCTCCGCTTGACACCGACCGCTTTGGACTCGATCCAGGCTTGACACCGACCGCTTTTGACTCAGTCTCCGCTTGACAGCGACCGCGTAGGCCTTCGCCTGTGACGTCGACCGATCCCCACCATTTCTCGCGACCGACCGCATTTGGCTCGGTCTCCGCTTGACTACGACCGCGTAGACCTTCGTTCGTGACGTCGCCCGATTCCCCTCATTTCTCGAGTAAGCCCGAAGGCGCTTAGGTCAGTGGGTCTCAATCTTCATCTCTCCGTCCAAGCTTACTATAGTAAATTCAGTTGGCGCGATTTTCAAAGCACCGCGCTCGGCTATGATGTTTGAAATTGAATATCTCTTGAACATTCAAAAAAAACCTTATGCGCGAACGTTCGTGTTCGATTTTCATACTTTCCTTGTGTAAAAAAAACTGAATATCTCCCTGTATATTTAGTTTTTTTTAACACAAGGAAAGTATGAAAATCGAACACGAACGTTCGCGCATAAGGTTTTTTTTGAATGTTCAAGAGATATTCAATTTCAAACGTCATAGCCGAGCGCGGTGCTTTGAAAATCGCGCCAACTGAATTTACTATAGAAAGCTTGGACGGAGAGATGAAGATTGAGACCCACTGACCCAAGCGCCTTCGGGCTTACTCGAGAAATGAGGGGAATCGGGTGACGTCACGAACGAAGGTCTACGCGGTCGTAGTCAAGCGGAGACCGAGTCAAATGCGGTCGGTCGCGAGAAATGGTGGGGATCGGTCGACGTCACAGGCGAAGGCCTACGCGGTCGCTGTCAAGCGGAGACTGAGTCAAAAGCGGTCGGTGTCAAGCCTGGATCGAGTCCAAAGCGGTCGGTGTCAAGCGGAGACAAAGTCCAAAGTACACCATCCCCTCAACCAAACAATTGAAGGAACAAGAAATCTCTCCAATTTTTTACGTGTTTTTTGCGTGGCTGTAACTTTGCGAAAAATTGTCGTATTGAGATAAATGAAGAATCATTTCAAAGCTCGACATTTCTAGTTTTGAAACCGTATGATGAAAGATTTTTTCTGGCCATTGGTCATGCCACACTCAAAAAAAATGTCGGGAAGAAATTTTTTTGTAAAAATTTCCGTTTTTCCAAGTTGTCCCCGGATTCCAAAAATTTTTTCTGACGGCATCAATAACACAGTCATTTAGCCTGATTCTTACTCTTCGATTTGATTTTTTATTTTTTTCTGTACAACAATTTGTCGCTGAGATATTGGCCGGTGAATAAAAAAACATCTTTTTTCGTTTGATCATCGATATCTCATGAACCGGTAATCTCATAGCAAATCTACCGGCAGTTTTGACAACTCAAATGAATTGCGTATGAGCTTCAGTTCTTGTTTTTGAAAAATAAAATTTGTTTTCACCCCTCGCGTTCACTTGAAAGAGTTGCAAAAATTGCACTTTTTCTGGTTATTTAGAAAATTCACCAGTACTTTGCAAATATTGCGGTTAGAACAAACGTTTGTGCGTCCGCACTTAGGTCAATGTACCCCCAATAACACTATCAAATTCCAAATTGATCCGTCCATCCGTTTTTCTACTCCGAATTGTTTATTTTAGGCTTCACTTGAAAAATCGCCTTTTCTGCTCTTCGAACATCATCGGATGATTATTGCGATAAAAGAAAAAAAAATTCTTTATTTTTCTCAACATTTGGCATCAAATACTCATTAAGATTGTTTCCGAAACTAAAAAAGAAAAAAAGAAAATTTCTCATTTGAAAATTTTCAAAAAATTCGATGTAAACGGTGTCCGAACATTCTTAATACTCATCAAGATTCAGAAATTTTTTTTTTTTTTTTTTCTAATCTGAAAAACAATCTTGATGAGTATTCAATGCCAAATGTCGAGAAAAATAGAGATTTTTTTTTTATCGCAATAATCATCCGATGATATTCAAAGAGCTGAAAAGGCGTTTTTTCAAGTGAAGCCTAAAACAAACAATTCGGGGTAGAAAAACGGATGGACGAATCGATTTAAAATTTAATAGGGTTATTAGGGGCACATTGAGCTAAGTGCGAACGCACAAACGTTTGTTCTAACCGCAATATTTGCAAAGTACTGGTGAATTTTCTAAATAACCAGAAAAAGTGCATTTTTCGCCACTTTTTCAAGTGAACGCGAGGGGTGAAAAAAAATTTTATTTTCCAAAAACAATAACTAAAGCTCATACGCAATTCATTGGAGTTGTTAAAACTGCTGGTAGATTTGCTATGAGATTAGAGGTTCATGAGATATCGATGATCAAACGAAAAAAAATCTTTAGTCATACGGTTTCACAACAAAAAATGTCAAGCTTGAAAATGCTTCTTCATTCATTTTAATACGACATTTTTTCGCAAAGTTACAGCCACGCAAAAAACACGTAAAAAATTGGAGAGATTTCTGGTTCCTTCAAGTGTTTGGTTGAGTGTATTTCGTCCGTGCCCGCCGCAATCCACGGTCAGCTAAGCCTTTAAAATATTAATAGTACATTATGACACTAGTACGAAATTTTTTTTTCTGACGAGTGTGAGTTTGCAGAACGAGCCGAAGGAGAGTGTTGCAATCACACGAGTCCAGAAAACGTTTTTCGTACGAGTATCGTACGAATTTTTATGTCACACGGTGCGTAAATGCGGTTTGACTCGAACGAAGTGAGCGTAAAACCGCATTTCTACGGGCAGCGTGTCATAAAACAACTAATTATGTATCAGATAACTCAGTCATGGAAATGGAGGCGGAAGCGATGAACGGTGAAGCTGTGGACTCACGGAAAATGGAGGTACAAATTGGCGGTGCTGTTACTCTGGAGTGTGATGGTGGTTGCTGGGGGCATGGCCCACGGATGGAACCGATGGGTGGACCTGGACCGCTTGTACTCGGTCAAGTGATTTATCAGGATGCTGGTGAATATCGCTGCGTCGCGCCTGACAGAAAGATGCAAGGAACTTGGAGAGCTCAATTACCATACTATGTCAAAGTAACGGGTAAATCACCAAATTATTCATGCCTTTCACAATTTTGACCTTCTAACTATTCGTAGCCTACCAGCTATACACGTTTATTGGTATATTATACGTAACATGTATCGCTTCATCCCTTAGCCTTTATAGAGCAACCAGACTGTTGCGACGATTGAATAAAAACTAGAACTACAATTAATTTTTCGCCCCAGACGCGGTATATCTGTACTCGGGTGTCCCTTAATGAAGTCATGTCGGAATTTCGTAGATGCTACTTTTCATTAGAAATGTATGAAAGAAAATGTGGGTAAAATTGGAGACCCGTACGATTCTTTTAAGAGGTGCCTCTGTGCGATCGCAATTTTCCATTTGACTAACACTACCCACGTCAGGTATATGAATTGCAGACAGAAAAAGACCCTCCGAACATAATTAAATCTAAAAATGTGAGGTCCTTCAAACGGAAACTTCCGATCGCTCAACGACACCCCTCAACGGTGCCGTACGGATCTCTCATTTTATCGAGATCTTTTAATATACCGTAAAACGTATTAGAGAGTAGCCGCTATGATATTCCAAAATTATCATATTACGGGACTCTCCGCTTCATAAATAAATATATGTTAGAGTGTCCCATAATAAGGTCATGTTCAAATTTCATAGATGCTCCTTTTTAGTACAACTCAAGGTACACTACCGTCGAAAAGTATGGAAACACTCGCTCCGATGTCGATCCACACAAAAAGATCCATGCTTCTCTGAAAAATGACGATATCCCAATTGTCCAAGCGGCGTTTTGAAAAGGACATATGAATCTTCATTCACTTCTTTTGAAAAAATTAAAAAAATTTTTTTTGAGCCCGGTACGCACTTTGAAAGTTGGTCGTTTTTTGGCTTTTTTTGGGGGGTTGAAATTTTAACGCACGACTTGTAGGAAGTTCTTTTCACTTTTTTTTCCAGCGAAAACTTAAGGCGGACAGTAAAAGCTTCAATTCACTTTTTGAAAAAGTTTCATATGATTTTTTTTCGCATAACTGTTGAACTTTTTGCAAAAAATGACAATATTTATAAAATGTTGCCTAATTCTGAAACTGTTGAGTTTTTGTAAAATTACTAAGAAGGTAAAAAGATGCATACAATCATTGTGCATGCACCTAATTTTTTTAAGAATTAATAGAAGAAAAAAAAATTGTTTTCAAGAGGCGACGAAATTTTTTTATATTTTTGAAAATCCGTTCTCTTACCTGTTCTACACGGTTTTTTCATCGAAAAAACCGCCCCTCGCTCGGATCACAGCTTTAACTAGTTGTGGCATCCGTTCGATCAATTTATCCATGTGACTCTGCTCCAAGGTGGCCCAGGCTTCTCTCAGTTTTTCCCACAAATCGCTAGAAGATGTGGGACAAGTTTTCCGTATTTTTCGATCCAGCTCGTCCCACAGGAGCTCGATTGGATTTAAATCTGGTGATTGGGGTGGCCACACCATGTTGACAATGACGTTTTTGGCTTCTTTATTCTTCAGGTATCCTCGGCAGACGTGAGAGCTATGCTTCGGATCGTTATCTTGCTGCATAACGAGGCCACGACCGATCGTTCTTAAACCCGATGGAATCGCGTGCTGGATAAGAATTTGCTTATATTGTTCTTTCTTCATTATCCCTTCGATTTTCATCAAATCTCCGGTTCCATGGCCAGAAAAACACCCCCGTAACATAGCACCAACATGGGCACCAAGCACTGGGGTGCCATTTTTTCCTCGGTACTCCTTCGAACAAAAGTTCTTCGACTTTTTTTTTTATTGGCAGGACGCAGCAAGGGTTTTTTTACCGCACCGCAGCCTCTTAAGCCAGCATTAAGCAAACGACGCTTCACTGTTGTGACGGAAACTTCATTTTCGTGCGATTTATTAAACGAAGCTTCCATTTCAGCCGCTGTTAATCGTCGATTTTTTTTTCTGGTCATCACAATCTGTCGATCGTCACTTTTTGTTGTTTCCCGGGGCCAACCCGAGCGATTACGATTCACGTTTTTACCGGTCACTTTGTGTCTTTCAATGGTCGTGTGCACTCCTTTGACCGAAATTTTTAATTCTCGTGCAATTTTCCGGTACGAAATACCCTGTTCATACAAAGCAATTACAGCTCCACGCTTATCGAGATCGATTTCTTTTTTTCGTGCCGGTTTTGAACGAAACAGATAATAAAATATTCGCGAAAGTCGATAAATTTTTTTCACGTATTAACGTTCGAAACGTTAGCACAACTGAATAACTCTATTGACAATGTTCTTTGTCGTCCTACAAAAATGTAAGACGATGAGGAGTGGAGAGAGACAGCGAGTTTTGCCAAGAAATAGAAGACACATCGTTTGTGTTTACATTTGTTTTGAACGTCGATCTTGAACACGTCGATCATGACATTGTAGGACGACAAAGAACAGTGTCGATAGAGTTATCCAGTTGGGCTAACGTTTCGAACGTGAATGCGTGAAAAAAATTTATAGATTTTCGCGAATATTTTATTATCTATTTCGTTGAAAAATGACACGAAAAGAAGAAATCGATCTTGACAAGCGTGGAGCTGTAATTGCTTAGCAGAGCCACATGGACAAATTGATCGAACGGATGCCACGACTGGTTAAAACCGTGGAGAACAGGTAAGAGAACGGATTTTTAAAAATATAAAAAAATTTCGTCGCCTCTTGAAAACAATTTTTTTTTCTTCTATTAATTCTGAAAAAAATTAGGTGCATCCACAATGATTGCATGCATCTTTTTACTCTCTGGGTGATTTTACGAAAACTCAACAGTTTCAGAATTAGGCAACATTTTATAAATATAGTCATTTTTTGCAAAAAGTTCAACAGTTTTGCGAAAAAAAAAAATGAAATTAAAAAAAAAAAATTAAAGTTTTTACGGTCTGCCTTAAGTTTCCGCTGGAAAAAAAAGTGAAAAAAATTTCCTACAAGTCGTGCGCTAAAATTTCAACCCCCCAAAAAAAGCTAAAAAACGATCAACTTTCTAAGTGCGTACCGGGCTCAAAAAAAATCGTAAAAGATTTTTCAAAAACGGGAAATGAAGATTTATATGTCCTCTTTGGAACGCCGCTTGAAAAATTGGGATTCCATCATTTTTCAGAGGAGAATAGAGTTTTTTGTGTGGCTCGACATCGGAGCGAGTGTTTCCATACTTTTGGACGGTAGTGTATATAATAGAAACAAAGTCAAACCTTGCACATTGCTTCCTCATGATTTTACATATTTGCCAGACCTTCCTCTATGAGAAACTATGTGTCAATTAATTTTGGCTTCCTCATAGAAAAAGCTTTGGCAAACATGTAAAACTAGCTTTTACTCGCGACATCGTCCATTTAGATTTGGGTTTCAAACCGAAGACTAACCCGTCTACACCCCCTCCTCCTGTTGCCCCCCCCCCCCCCCAACCGCCCTTTACCCACACTTCCCGTCAACTCCCGTCGAATCACAAAAAGAAAACAATAAGAAAGACACAATATACGAAGATCCGCACAAAGAGGAAACACCGAGAATACGATTTTTCATACCAACGCTTACCCCCCATCTTACTCCGTCAGGTTTTTCTTTTCGAAAAACACTATCTTAGTGAGCACCTACTGTGTAACCCGAACCATCATGCAAGATTGAAACTATCTATCTATTGCCGTTTCAGAGATACAGTAACAATGGTTACAAACACCCACAACCCATTACGACCCCTTAGGGGTTGATTTCGGAAAAATCCTCTTCCAGTGAGCACCTTCTGTATGAGCCAAACCACCATGCAAAATTTCACCTCTCGATCTGTTGCCGTTTCGGAGATACAATCACAATGGTTACAAACGCCCACATCCCATTTCACCCCCTTAGGGGTTGATATTGGAAAAATCCTGTCTCAGTGGACCTCTACATCTTCTAAGGAACATATGTTGCGAATTTCATGTTTTTATCTTAAGCAGTTTAGGTTGTGCGTTGTCTGTCAGTCAGTCAGTCACGGAACAGTTTTATATATATAGATTAGGGCGGCTTGAAAAAAAAACTTTTTTTTTTCTTTCAATCAAAATACATCCACGCCAAAGTATCTTCCATCAAGAGAATCGTGTCCAAAAATGAGACCGATCGGACCATTTTTAGGGGTCGCGCAAGATTTTTCTAGTTTTCCCATTTGATTAACATGGGAAGAACGAAAAGTGTCCATTAAAAAAATCGTAGCTCCGCCAATTTTATAGGTACATTGATCCCGGTAGTCCCATTTGAAAGCTCTTGAAAACCCGCTTAGAATCGCGTGCGGACCTTTGAAATCCGATTGCAACTTCCGTCGATAATTTCTTACGAAACCACAAAATTATTGATGAAAGTTTAAATGGGATCCCAAAGGTCCGCACGCCATTTTAAGCGGTTTTTCAAGAGCTTTCAAATGGGACTAACGGGATCAATGTACCTATAAAATTAGCGGAGCTACGATTTTTTTAATGGACACTTTTCGTTCTTCCCATGTTAATCAAATGGGAAAACTAGAAAAATCTTGCGCGACCCCTAAAAATGGTCCGATCGGGCTCATTTTTGGACACGATTCTCTTGATGGAAGATCCTTTGGCGTGAATGTATTTTGATTGAAAGAAAAAAAAAAGTTTGTTTTTCAAGCCGCCCTAATATAGATAGATAGATTATGAGGCAGCAGTGTGCAAGATTTAACTTTGCACCTTTTGTGCCCCCGAAACTCACTTTGAAAAACCATAAGAAAGTTCATGCTACTTTCGACATCCCGGAGAATGTCGAAAGCGAGAGCAATGACTCGCAAGTCCATCGCCCTCGTGCAATACGCAACCGCCCGTCAGCAGCTGACACGAACAGTCATTGAACCTCCGAATGCTGACGGGTAGTCAGCACTTCACGTCGTACACATTTTGTTAATATGGACCACTAGATTATCGAACCCTTGGTTGAAAGTCGTAATGGGAAACCCTGCTACCAACCAAGAGCCAGTCTTGTTTTGCACCGACAAGGAGCCATCTGCCTTCAGCAGGGGACTCCCGGACCGTAGAATTACACTAAAGGATTGTGTCTAGGCGTATGCTAATTCGAGTCACGGTCCGGTCAGAATAACCTTCGTGATAAAACTTAAATGAAGCATTGTAAAAACTCTGTGTAAACCGGTTAATACAACTGAATCAAGAGACGCGGTAGCGTCTCGAGACAAGTACATTTACCTATTCATTCAGTTACCTACCTTACCGGCCGATCTCGAGACGCGACTGCACTCTCTCATTCTGTGAACCGAGCTCACCGTAACCCCATTTTAGAATATTTTTATACATACATTGCGCTATTCATGAATGTTTAATTGCAGTTAGATGCGTTATTTTTTTATATTTCGATTGGGACCAACACCAGTGCTGTAGGTGCTGTTATGCGGGAGATATCGAGTTATTTTCATAATTAAAATCGTATTTCCGACGTTTTTCGCCAAAATCGTTTTCAGACCTGTCGCACACTTTTCAGTAGTCATAGCTTGTCAGATCAGACGCGACTATTCGCTGACATATCGCTGTCATCGCAGTCTTCACAGGTTACGATCACTGAGGACCAGCCAGCCTGCCTGACGAGATCAGCTGAGAGCGATACAGATAGATCGCGGTGTTTTTAAAGAATTAACCGAAAACCCCGTATGATATATAAAACTGATAACGAATTATTCGAAACATATTCGTTTGTGGGGTAAAGTGATGAAACGATTTTAACATTTTTTTAAGAATGATTTTTCATCCTTCCAATAAAATGAACATATCTACAAACATTTATTGAAATAAGAAGTGAACCGTATCGTAATTCTGTGATACCGTTTGAGGTTACAGGAACTTGGCATCATTCTGGATTTCATTGATGATGTTAATTACCACTATTAATAACATGGTAAGTATAATTTCTTTAAATATATCAACATGTATCAAGTGACATTGCCTCGTAATCATGGACCTACTTACGATCCTTGAGAACTTGGAGCAACGTAAGCAGCAGCGTCAGGATCAGCGAGTGGCCTTTATCAAGGGAAACTGTTTCGATTCGAAGCAACTTTGAAAATATACTGATTTTCACTATCGGTTGCTGTAAAAAATAGACCTGGCTCTCCACATAAAAGCCAACACATCTTCCCAAAACAGTCCCCCATGAAGTTTTCTACTCCAATTTTTACCAAATTAAAAATACATTTATCGTTGAACCTGCCGCCCCTCACGCTGCCAACGTGGAGGCCTGATTCTCGGTACAACTACACAGAGAAGAAAGAGAACGGAATGAAGACAATGTACTAAATATATAAATCGTGCTGTATGCCCCCTCTTGCTCTCTCTCTCTCTCTCTCTCTCTCTCTCTCTATCGCTGTCGCTCTCTCGCTGTACCTCTATAGCTGTACCTCTCTCGCTGAACCACTCTCGCTGTACCTCTCTCGCTGGACCTCTCTCGCTGTACCTTTATCGCTGTACCTCTCTCGCTGTACGTCTCTCGCTGTACCTCTATCGCTGTACCTCTCTCGCTGTACCACTCTCGCTGTACCATCACTCTCGCTGTACCTCTCTCACTGTACCACTCTCGCTGTACCTCTCTCGCTGTACCTCTCTCGCTGTACCGCTCTCGCTGTACCTCTCTCGCTGTACCTCTCTCGCTGTACCTCTCTCGCTGTAACTCTCGCGCTGTACCACTCTCGCTGTACCACTCTCGCTTGTAACGGATCGATTTGTGTCGATGGATTCTCGCGTGGTAAGAAGGGGCACGATCGTGGCCGTGTAACGGTAATGCTCGCCCGCGCGTAATTCGTTGTACGGTGAACGTACTTGTCCAGTACAGCAATCCCGATTGGCGGACCGCACGCACTGGACATCATTATGTAAGGTGTATTTATACGTAGGAATACGGTGCGATATGTGATCTCGCCTATAGGTATTACGAGTGGCCAGTGTGGGACAGGAGTCTTCCCTTAGTCGTTGACAAGAGTCGGTAGAGGCTACTTCGGTGGCTATTATCGGAGATAGCAAAACCATTTTTCTCTATCGAATTGAAGATCTTTGTCCAGAGCCGCACAAGGGCGTATGGACAAATTAAAATCGTCAATAAATTCGTCGTAACAGATTCGATATTAATATCCACGACGGTATCTAACCCGCCGTATTGCCGTTTAAATCAGCGTCTGCATTTCCGAGAGTCACGCGGTGTGACCGAAGAGCCGAACCATCGCCGTCGTACGTCGTCGGTCGATTCGCCCCCGCGTCATACGATACCGCGCCCGTTGGGAGACGGAGCTGGGAATCGGTTGAGCTGAACGAAGAGAGTAGGAAGCGGAACATCGGCCGTGGGCCTCAAAAGAAACACACGAATGGACTGCGAGCGCTCGATAAGTACCCCGTTAGTCCGTTATTTTTGTAATTTGTCACGTGTTAACGGTCATATTTTTGTAAATGCGTGTCTATGTGCAAGGGTTGGGATCGAGTGTGTATGGGAGAGAAGTATTTTTGAGAGTCCATTTGGGCCGATGTCGTTTTGTTCGATCCGATCGTGATCGCGAATTGTTAAAATAAAATAAAGAATTAATTTCTTGTTGCCATCAAACGCGACTCATACGCGACATTTTCTCCGTCGTGCCCCCAGAAATATTCTCAGGTCGTACAGTCGACCGGTGGTTACGTTGAAATTGCAAATATAATAAATAAAGTAATAAATTATTACAAATTGGCGCCCGAACAGGGACTCGACAGATAGAATTTGAATGTCGTTGGTGAGATTGTGTTTATACGTGCTCTTATAAAAGTTTATAGACTGTTATTGTATGTCGATGTTTAATCTTCATGGCTACACCACGCAGTCCCGTAAACACTCGTTTGCGGGATAATCGCGATAACATAGATACGCCTCGTAATCCGAGTACGGTAAAGGAAAAAAAAGAAATTTCCGAAAAGCACGTTAGATTCCGTGAGAACTAATTTAAGCGATTATATAGGTATGGCTGAGGCAACCAGCATCGATGAACAGCGTGAGCGAATACGCGTGGAAGGTGAGCGGTTGCGACAAGAACGCATTGAGCTGGAGAGATTACGAAATGAGACTCAAGGTACCGATTTCTTGAGGGACGAATTGCGGCAAATGCGTGCGTAAATGGATCGACAGCAGGCTGAAATTGAAATTCTTCGGGCCAGGGTACCTCCGCCGAATAATGTTCCTCGCGGTGGAATACCGGATGTTCAACCAATTAATGATAATGCAGGTATGCTGGACGGTTGAATCCGGGGTTTTCATTCGGTAAAAGTGGATGTTCCCACTCCGAAGTTTGAAAGCGATCTTAAGACTCACCCTCGCGAATTTTTAGAAAGTTTGGAAAAATATTTCTTAATTCGGCGGATTTCTCCTGATTATCAAATGCTTATCGTAGCAAATGCTTTTGAGGGTAGGGCGAAAGTATGGTACAACGCGAATCGGTTGTTGTGTCCCACGTATGATGAGTTCAAGATAATATTTTTAAACGAATATTTTTCGGTGCCGGTACGCTTCCGGATAAAAAGTCAATGGTTATCCCGCCGATACACGCCTCAGATGGGCTCGTTGCAAACGTTCTTTTTGCAACAGATAACCGAAGCTCGGTATTTTACCCCTGTTCTTGAGGAATATGAGGTAAATTATACCGTGGTGCAGCAGCTTCCCGCTCGAATCCGGGAATCCCTTGTAACTGTTGATTTCACAAAGGCCGACGCGATTTACAGTGCTCTTGCACAGCTCGATTTAATGAACGAGGAACGTGAACGATTAAAGAGGAATAACACTTTTAATTCTAATAACCTGAATAACGGTCATAATAATACCTCATGGCGAACGAATGTACCAGTGGATCGTGGTTCAGGGTCAGCGTATCAACACAATTCTTATATACGAAGGCAGCCTAATCCGAGTAATCCGGCGGTTAATCCATCGCAACAGCAACGTGTGAATAATTCAAATCTCGAGTCGTCTCATCGTATGCCTGTGTCGAATTATTTACAACCCGATGATTTTGCTGGATCTGTCGCGCAAAAGATGCCAATAACTTCGCAACCTGTAATCGGTACCTTATCGACTGAGGCAGAACTCGAATCTTTAAACTGAGATCGGGGGCGTTGGGTTGTGGTCCCCCAGCGCCCCACCATGCCTTTGACGTTTTTGAGGACCTCGTAACGGGAATTACGGACGAGCCTAATCATGATCTAGCTACAAAAAAATTTCGTAAATGTCCGCTATTGATTATTCGAGTATTCGACGTTCCCGTCGCAGCGTTAATTGATTCAGGGAGTCAAATAACATGTGTGTCGGATGCATATTATCAATATTTACGCGATCATTTTAAAATAATCGAGCTTCCCGTCACGAACATGGTCGTAACGACGGCGATCGGGAAAAAGCCGACGACGGTAAAACGACAAGTTCTTCTCGAATTGGTCATAGGAAAATGCACTGTATCTGCCACGTTTCTTATAATACCATACTTGACTTCGCATATGATCGTCGGCAACGATTAGTTGCACGCCAATCGAATTGCAATAGATTACAAAAACCTCACTTTCAGGATTGACGAGTATTATGTGCCTGCAGAATTAATCTCATTCGATCGTCCTTGTCCTGAGAGAGTTGTATCATCACAAGAAGATGGGATAACTTATATACAAGTCCTGTCGATAATGGAATTTCGTAAAAGATTCCTCCGCGAACCATTCTATCCACGGATAGTTTACCCAGATATAAACGAATCGTCCTCGGTGATAGGGGGATTAGAGCCAACAAATATTGATACATTAGTTAAAACACAACCGTTGGAGGCCGATTATCTTACTGCATCGCACGTTCCGAATGGGAATACATCCGTCATCGAAGATTCGGTGAAAGTCGATAAAATCGTTCACACGTTTAATAACCGTGGCAATGATGATAAAGTTGTTGTATTGCGTCGGAGTTCGGATATTGGTGCATTGAGTATGCAATCATCTGAGTTCACCGATGACCACCGGAAAAAAGTCCATAGTTCGTGTCATATTTCTATTGAGACTGTGAAGAATAAAAACCATATGAAGTTGTTGGACGCAGAAGAGCGATGTTTAGGGCGTGAGTCTGGCTCTGACGTTCCATTTAGGTATTGCAACCTAATTTTCGAACATGAGGATGGCGGTCCTATGAATATTCTCGTGGATGACTGGTGTTTTGAGGAGGAACTGGATACTTATCGTTCAGCTCGGTTGTACTCGGAGGGCGAAGACCACAATTTTTTCAAGGATGTGACAACGGTGGTTCATGCAATCCCAGACATTAGCGCATCGCAACGAAAGGCTTTATGTGACATTCTCCCAAAATGTCAACGTTTGTTTTCTTCCAAGACTACCGCGGGTGGTACCTACGAACACAAAATCAGTCTGATCGATTCGAAAACGATTGTTCGAAGATCGTATCCTGTACCTCATAGTCTTCGACCCGGTGTCAAAGTGGAGCTAGACGAGATGCTCCGTAATGGGGTTATCGAAAGATCTACTAGCCCATATTGCAATCCGTTACGCATAGTCCAGAAAAAAGATGGTCGGTTACGAATTTGTTTGGATGCACGTTTTATAAACAAAATAATCGAGTCGGATAATGAGTCCCCGCCGCTGATTAGCGAATTAGTGCAAAAATATCACTGAGTAAAGTTTCTGTCAACATCAGATCTTGCAAACGGGTATTGGCAGGTTCCATTGGCCAAGGAGTCGCGCTCATATACAGCTTTTTTGTATGGGTCTACTCTGTATCAATTCTGTCGAATACCATTTGGCTTGAAAACTGCCGGTAGCGGCTTTATACGGTCAGTTAGCCAGGTATTCGACAGGCCCTTCGATGAATTTTTGACAGTTTACATCGACGATCTGTTGATCACTTCGTCATCTTTCAAAGAACATCTTGCACACCTAGATAAAGTTTACACGAGGTTGCAAGAGAATAATTTTACTCTTCGCTTGGACAAATCGTTCTTTTGCCGGAGTTCGGTCCGTTTTCTGGGATACGTTTTGTCCACTGATGGACTTCGTCCTCCACCTGACAAGCTCAGCATTATTGAGAACTTTGCCGAGCCAAAAAATCGCAAGCAATTACAGCAATTCCTCGGAGTATGTAATTATTATCGACAATTTGTGATCAAACATGGCACTTTTGTCGATCCGTTCCGATCGCTGTTAGGTAGTAAATGCGGGTGGAATTGGACGTCAGTACACCGTCAGGCGTTTCTCGATTTGAAGGAAAACTTCGCCAATTGTATCCGTTTATCCCATGTGATTCCTGGAAAAAGTTTTCAATTGCAGGCCGATGCATCGGATAAGGGGATCAGTGGTGTTTTATTTTAAACCGACGACGAAGGACATCAGTGAATTATAACGCTCGTTAGTCGTTGTTTAAACTCGGCCGAATCTCATTACAGTACGACTGGAAAGGAGCTTCTCGCCATCGTATATTCCGTGACCAAGTGCCACACATATCTGATGGGTCAGCGCTTTGAAATAATCACCGATCATAAGGCCTTGAGCTTCCTGAACTTGACTCAATATCATACGGCGAGCCTCGTTCGATGGTGTTCTACACTCCAGCGTTACACCTTTACGGTGACGTATTGCGCCGGCCGCGATAACGTCGTCGCGGATTTTTTAAGTCGCCATCCCGCTGGCCAGTTTGAGGATGAAGATTCGGAGCCTGTCATCGTCTCGGCAACGTTAACGATGATACCTATAAATGCCACACCGTCGTTAACTGACAATGTGATTCTCAAACTGGCTAAAGAACTCGATCGATTGCCTCCCGAGATGAGAGAGGATCTTTTAAGCATTCGTCAGGTGCAAGCCCAGGATGCGAAGACCAGCGAAATTATGAAGCGCGTCGAGGAGGGTGATTTGTGTGACGTATACAAGGTGCATAATAATATTTTGTTCCGATATTATGCTACTACGAATCGATGGTTACTCGTCTTGCCCGGAGCCGTTACGTCTCGTGTTGTTCTTTACTTTCACGGAAAGCTTGGTCACCCTGGTACCAGCAAAACCATCGAATATATCCGCATGTATTTTCATTGGGCCAGATTGAATCGACAAGTCGAGGAAGCTGTTCGACCCTGCGATCTATGTCAGAGGGTCAAAAGCTTAAATTATTCGATAGAGGGTGAATACGGCATGGTCAGAGCTGAGAGACCCAAGGAACTGGTCACAGTCGACTTTTATGGGCTTCTCCCTACGTCCACTGGAGGGGTGCAACACATCTTTGTCATGCTTGACGTAATCTCGAAATACGTGGAATTATATCCGATACGCCGAGCGACGACGCACATCGCTCATAAGAAGATTCTCGAGAAGTTTATACCGGAGGTCGGTCAGCCCACCGCTATTTTAGCCGATAACGGTTCGCAGTTTACCTCGCCGAAGTGGAAGGAATGTTTACAGAGGAATGATATCAAAGCGCGTTTTTCTCCTGTTCGACATCCCCAGAGCAATCCAACCGAACGTGTGATGCGTGAGCTCGGACGCCTGTTCCGTATATTTTGCCATGGCGCTCATATTGCATGGGCTAAGCATATTTCCCGTATCGAAGTGTTGTTAAATATAACTACTCATATGAGTACAGGCTTCACGCCGTATGAACTTTACTTTGGTAAACAACCGAAAGAGGAAATCAAGAAAATGGTAGCATTTCCGGAATCGGATGAGCCGTCGCACGAGCGAAAGACGATCCTGGCGAATAAACGGCTTCTGCTAAATTTTAAGAAGAGGAAAAAGTTGCAGAAATCCGTCTCTACCGTAATTTTGAACGTCGGTGACCTCGTACTGTTACGTGTCCCGTGCCCCTCAAATGCATTTGAACGCGTCACGGCTAAATTTTTTCACGTGTATTTTGGGCCGTATAAAATTTCGCGGATCTTCGGCGCTAATGCGTTTGAATTAGTCGAATGCGATAATCCGGGAAGCGTGAAGGGAATTTACAACAGGGTGAGTCATCGGAAGTATAATCAGCCGATCCAGCCTGCGCGCGATAGTAAAGCGGTCCTTTGAGCCTTGTCGCGGCGTTGCAATTGTTATATGGGTCGTTGTATGCGTCTGTGTGTGTTGTATTTATTTGAGGGTTGTGTGTATCTTATTACATCAGCCCACGTGGCGTCATCTTATTGCATAAGATAAGGGGGATATTTGTAACGGATCGATTTGTGTCGATGGATTCTCGCGTGGTAAGAAGGGGCACGATCGTGGCCGTGTAACGGTAATGCTCGCCCGCGCGTAATTCGTTGTACGGTGAACGTACTTGTCCAGTACAGCAATCCCGATTGGCGGACCGCACGCACTGGACATCAGTATGTAAGGTGTATTTATACGTAGGAATACGGTGCGATATGTGATCTCGCCTATAGGTATTACGAGTGGCCAGTGTGGTACAGGAGTCTTCCCTTAGTCGTTGACAAGAGTCGGTAGAGGCTACTTCGGTGGCTATTATCGGAGATAGCAAAACCATTTTTCTCTATCGAATTAAAGATCTTCGTCCAGAGCCGCGCAAGGGCGTATGGACAAATTAAAATCGTCAATATATTCGTCGTAACAGATTCGATATTAATATCCACGACGGTATCTAACCCGCCGTATTGCCGTTTGAATCAGCGTCTGCATTTCCGAGAGTCACGCGGTGTGACCGAAGAGCCGAACCATCGCCGTCGTACGTCGTCGGTCGATTCGCCTCCGCGTCATACGATACCGCGCCCGCTGGGAGACGGAGCTGGGAATCGGTTAAGCTGAACGGAGAGAGTAGGAAGCGGAATATTGGCCGTGCGCCTCAAAAGAAACACACGAATGGACTGCGAGCGCTCGATAAGTACCCCGTTACTCCGTTATTTTTGTAATTTGTCACGTGTTGTCTGGGAACAGACCTCGGATCTGGCTGGTGAGCGTGATGGGGGAGGGTGGATTTTCGAGGGTCTGCGGGTCCAAGAGGTAATGCAAAAAAAAAGAAGGAAACTCGTTTTACCTTTACAAATAATGACGATCTGACGGATATTTATTTCACAATAAAGATAATCGATGGTACAAATAAGCACCGGCGTAACACCGCGTGCGTAATGGCGTCGTTTTGACCTCGTGCCTGAGCGCGTGAGATCGAAGAGAAGAGTACCGGAGGAAGCGAACCGAACAATGAAATTTAATCCCGTCAACCCGAAAAAAGGACGGTTGTAAATCGTCCGATTATCGCGTTGACGAATAGAAGCCGTACCGAGAAATAAGGTGAAGTGAATTGTTGGATAACCATAGAAATCGAAAGTCGCGTCCGTTTACTGCGAGGTATATCGAATGAGTGAAGAAGAACCCGGAAATCGATCGAATATTCGCGTTGATCGATGGGTCAGTTGAGCGGCTAATTGGAGCACCGCGAGGGTCAGGCTAGCGACCGCCCGAGAGCTGGTGACCCCCCACGGTGACTCTCGAAATCACGAAGTTTCCTGAACATACTCCCCGCTTTCGGCAACTGTTGTTGACGAAGAATCTACCGGGAGAGCTGATAACCTTGAAGTTGGCCGCTTGAAGGTTAAAGAGGCTGTGCGAAGTGTCACGACTCGAGTGAGACCGTCCGATCGTGGGTGAAGTTCGGTCACTCGAGCTCGTGGTCATCGTGAAGGTGGAAGTAGTCCGTTATAAGCAGAGTGGCCTTGAATTTAATGCTACTTCAACTTCCGTAAGGAGAGTCGTAAATTCTTCATACGGAAGTGAAGTTGTTCGTGTTCTGAGGGTCCAGGTGTAGTTGGAGTGGCCAGTGAAGTATGAGGAAGCTGTTTGAAGCGTGCTGCAGCTCGCTGACGAACTGCAGCACTCCGTAGAAGCCTGGTGCAGGAGGAGGAGTCCAGAAGATTCCAGATCTGTAGATTTGGGTCTGAGGTAGCCGTGAAAGTTTGTTGGGAAGTGTCCGAAGAGCCGTAAAGGTCAGCGTTGTTGAGGTTGAAAATTAAAGGCATCAAGGTAGACTGATGAGAGAGAGAGAGAGAGAGAGGTCGCTCAATCTGTCTCTGAAGTGAAGCCGGTTTTCCTGAAGTCGAAGTGGCAGATGGTCATCCCGTTTTTTTCGCTGTACCTCTCTCGCTGTACCTCTCTCGCTGTACCTCTTTCGCTGTACCTCTCTCGCTGTACCTCTCTTGCTCTACCTCTTTCGCTGTACCTCTTTCGCTGTACCTCTCTCGCTGTACTTCTCTCGCTGTGACTCTCTCGCTGTACCTTTATCGCTGTACCTCTCTCGCTGTACTGCTCTCGCTGTACCTCTCTCGCTGTACCTCTCGCTGTATCTCTCGCTGTACCACTCTCGCTGTACCACTTTCGCTGTACCTTTATCGCTGTACCTCTCTCGCTGTACCTCTTTTGCTCTACCTCGCTCGCTGTACGACTCTCGCTGTACCTCTCTCGCTGTACCACTCTCGCTGTACCTCTCTTGCTGTACCACTCTCGCTGTACCTCTCTCGCTGTACCACTCTCGCTGTACCTCTCTCGATGTACCTCTCTCGCTGTACCTCTCTCGCTGTACCTCTCTCGCTGTACCTCTATCGCTGTATCTCTCCCGCTGTACCTCTCTCGCTGTACCTCTCTCGCTGTACTTCTCTCGCTGTAACTCTCTTGCTGTACCTCTCTTGCTGTACCTCTCTCGCTGTACCTCTTTCGCTGTACCTCTCTCGCTGTACCTTTCTCTCTCGCTGTACCTCTCTCGCTGTACCTTTCTCGCTGTACGTCTCTCACTGTACCTCTATCGCCGTACCTCTCTCGCTGTACCTCTCTCGCTATACCTCTCTCGCTGTCCCTTTCTCGCTGTACCACTCTTGCTGTACCACTCTTGCTGTACCACTCTCGCTGTACCACTCTCGCTGTACCTCTCTCGCTGTACCACTCTCGCTGTACCTCTCTCGCTGTACCTCTCCTGCTGTACCTCTCTCGCTATACCTCTTTCGCTGTACCTCTCTCGCTGTACCACTCTCGCTC